>RQTK01000051.1:793830-828133 GCA_003991915.1 Elysia chlorotica | reverse complement strand
GTTTTTGTTGTTGTTGTTGTTGTTGTTGTTGTTGTTGTTATTATTATTATTATTATTATCATTATTATTATTATTATCATTATTATTATGTCCTCCATTTCATTATCCCATTTTTTATTTTCTTCATCCGTCGTCGCGCCACTTTCGTGACCGATATTTCCACGCCTAATTCTTTTTGTGCGCGTAGTTTACTTCCAACTTCATCACTGTAAATACTTTACTCTGTGCTTCTTTTTCATGCTACACGAGACACAAACATTATTTTTAATGAGGCTTCGGTGGAAATGAGGGAGAGAACATATAGCATAAAGTAACATAAGATTGGAAAGAAGGATAATATAATCATATAGTCTGACACTGAATTTGCTGAACAGTTTTTGTGTAAATCATGTATGACATCGTACACCTCTGTAGACTAGTATTACTACCATTATTCAGCGTTTGTTAAATGAGACATTTGTACACAAAAATAATCTCGTTCTCAACTTCAAGGCTGATGTGTAGTGGGCATGCGGAATAGCTGTATAGGATCGGACTTGCCTGTCGGGTGGTTTCCGCCAAGTTGTAGTTGGGTTGGTTTAACGCCCAACGTCAGTACTATAATTATAGGCTTTATTGTGGACGGGCACCAAAACTGACTTCTGATAATTTTATGTGCTGCCACACACGAGACAGAGCGGGGATACTGTGACTCATGTCTCAACCGGTCACATCTAAGTTACTGGCAACGATCCAACCGATCGCCGGGGCTCGAACCACGGACCCCCCCCCCCCACCCCCACCCACACACACACACACACACCTTTTTCCCTTGAAGGAGTTTTAACATCTTGTCAAACTGAACAGAGCAAGATAGAGCGACCCTGGTCTTGGCCTACAGGTAATCATTGCTATGGTCAAACATTCCGCCTGTAGTTGTAAGCTCAATAAAACCAAACCTACAATTACTTTCAAATACTGTATCACAATCAACTATACAGTGGGTATCAATGTGGAAAATCAGCAGCCAGGAAGACAAATGCTTATTGCTTTCTTGGAAAGTTCTGCTAGGTCGACTGGATCTAGGGTCTGGGGCACTTGAGTGTGGAGGGAGGTAGAGTCCTTATAGGCCCTACTAGCCACGCAGCAGGCACGTGATTTAGTTTTTTCCGGAATTTTCCGATCTTAAGTATTATTAAATCATTCTCATATAACAATAATTAACGTGCTCAACTGAGGGCGTGTGCTGAACTCGAGTAGACCTGTACAGATGTTGGTTGTCTCCCATTTCATGAGACCATGATCTCAACATTTTCACGTCTGCTGTGCGTATGTAGATAAAAAATTTTTAATCTTCGGAGCATTGAAATGTGGTGGTTGTTCATGTATAAGCACGCACTTCTTGCCAGTATTAATGTTGCGTGGTGCGACTTGCTTGTTTTAATTTTGTTCACAAAATGAACAATTTTTCTTTTGGTCTTTGTTGTACCACGCACTTGCAGTTACATGTAGTTCATTTTGTCTATTATTACTACTAATAATACTACTAGGATTTTGTGTAAGTGGAAACACATGGGTTTTACCACACGTTTTGTGCCATGTTAAATTTACCCATCTTTCCGATTCCTGAAATAAAGATTCTTAATGTTTTTTAGTTTTTTTTTTCAGGGGAGGATGTGGTGCCGTGTCACCAAAATTTTAATACATGTGAAATTTTCAGTGTTTTATTTTGTTTCAGGATTCTTGGTAGATTTTTAGAACACTTATTACACTGGTCAAAGTGTTCTTTATATGAAGTTATGGGTCAATTTTTAAAAAATAAGACATGATACTTGATAGTGGTGGCAAAACCAAAACCATCCCACAGCTAGAGATATTACAGCATTGAGATAAATCTAGCCTATATGCCCTATATACTCTACAATAATAACAACACAGCAGAAACAACCTTCATAAAAACAGTAAAAAAATCTTTATTTGTTCATATGTTTAAAAAAACCATTGGTTAAAGAATCTTCAAAATTGTGAAAGACATATACATTGCTCAAGAACAAATGTAAAATAATATCAAGTCTGCTTACTACTCTGATTAAAGAATGTATAATTTTATGAAATTACATTAGTTCTGATTATAACAACTACATGTATAACAATAACAAAAAACAAAATAATGATAATAATAATAATAACAACAACAACAACAACAACAACAACAACAACAACAACAACAACAACAACAACAACAACAATAATAATAATAATAATAATAATAATAATAATAATAATAATAATAATAATAATAAATAATAATTTCTCAATAAAGGATAAAAATTATAAAAATAATATTAGTAAACATACTAAGAACAACAACTACAACAACAAGAATTGCAAATGCAACAACAGTAAATATAATAATGCCATAAGATGCCTGTTATATTAAAAATTATGTATAAATAAAAAAGAGCATATAGCTTTAATATCACTGATTGTAGATATGTTCAATGAAAGACATACACACTTACACATAATTTGAATTCAATACTATTAACCCTGTAAAAGCTTCTTCAGTGTAATGCATATAGGGAAAGGGGGCCAACTGGGGACTTTTATCTTACTAGTAAAATAGTGGATTTAAAAAAAAAGGAACAAAACAAAATCCCTCCACTAAAACAACCGTCTTATATCATGGATTATAATATATGAGACATTTTCGAGTCCATCTGACTATTAATGAATTTGAAAAATATGTGTTTAAAAAGGGAGCAACATTTTTGAAAGACAATCATTCTTCAAACAGCACCTTGAAAAATATTTAACAAGGAGGCATTACCTCATGCACATGTAAATAAACCATTAAAAAATTCAGAGCTATGTGCAATGTCTTCCTCTGCAGAAAAGCATACACATTTACCCAGTTGAACCCACCTTTGAAACAATAATTGGTAAAATACATTAATATAATACACATTACTCTCATAACACATGCTAAAGTGATGATGAGCGAAGAAATTAAATTATAGAAAAAAAACTCTGCAAAAGTGAGCCAAACTGGAATCGGTAACACATACACACACACACAGAGGGAGGGGGAGGGGGAGAGAAAGAAAGAGAGAGAGAGAGAGAGAGAGAGAGAGAGAGAGAGAGAGAGAGAGAGAGAGAGAGAGAGAGAGAGAGAGAGAGAGAGAGAGAGAGAGAGAGAGAGAGAGAGAGAGAGAGAGAGAGAGAGAGAGATAGAGAGAGGGGGTAAACCAAGATGAGCTTCTTCTCACAACAGAGTACATCCAGCAAGCCAGAACAACTTGATGATCAAGGCACGCAAGGTGAGAGCACAAATAACCCAGGAGGACCAGGTATGGTGGGACCCTAAGGGCGAAGCTACACCAAACTAGGTCAAGCGTCGGGTTGTTCAGAAAGGTAAAAATTGTCTATATTACTGTATGTATTTCAAAACCTTTTTTTTAGAGTAATGCACTACCCCTGGCGGTGCTAGCTCCGGTGTGCTGCCAGTCCCTCCATGAAGAGAGCGAGCTGCTCGCCGACTGCGCCAGGATCCTCCCACTGGGGGTAGTGACCGACCCAGTCCGCCAGCACCGCTAGATGCTGCCTGGGTACCGTCGCCCTGGAGACACAGGCAACAGTTAGGGTAAGTCTTGTTGCTTGGCTTCCAAAGTCATCGCTATATATGGCTATATTGTGGACGGACCCCAAGACTAATGTCTGATACATTCATGTTCTGCCACACAGAGACAGTGTGGAGACACAGGCAACAGTTAGGGTAAGTCTTGTTGCTTGGCTTCCAAAGCCATCACTATATATGGCTATATTGTGGACGGACATCAAGACTAATGTCTGATACATTCATGTTCTGCCACACAGAGACAGTGTGGGGATACAGGTAACAGTTAAGGTAAGTCTTGTTGCTTGGCTTCCAAAGCCATCGCTATATATGGCTATATTGTGGACGGACCCCAAGACTAATTTCTGATACATTCATGTTCTGCCACACAGACAGTGTGGGGATACAGGTAACAGTTAAGGTAAGTGTTGATGCTTGGCTTCCAAAGCCATCACTATATATGGCTATATTGGGGACGGACCCCACGACTAATGTCTGATATGTTTATGTTCTGCCACACAGACAGTGTGGGGATACAGGTAACAGTTAGGGTAAGTGTTGCTTGGCTTCCAAAGTCATCACTATGTATGGCTATATTGTGGACGGACCCCAAGACTAATGTCTGATATGTTTACGTTCTGCCACACAGAGACAGTGTGGGGACACAGGCAACAGTTAGGGTAAGTCTTGTTGCTTGGCTTCCAAAGTCATCGCTATATATGGCTATATTGTGGACGGACCCCACGACTAATGTCTGATACGTTTATGTTCTGCCACACAGAGACACAGCAGGGACACAGGCAACAGTTAGGGTAGGTCTTGTTGCTTGGCTTCCAAAGTAATCGCTATATATGGCTATATTGTGGACGGACCCCAAGACTAATGTCGGATATGTTTATGTTCTGCCACACAGAGACAGTGTGGGGATATCATGACTCTGTCGTCGCTGGTCACATTAACATGACACAGATCCAACAAGTAGGGGATGGGTCGCTAGAGCAGGGCTCGAACCTTGGATCTTCTGTGTTGAAAGCCGATGTTCTACACCAGGATTACAGAGGCCCCCGCAACAGTCTTGGGATATACTTTTAATCAATGCATTCTACAGCAAAATGAAAACTGAAAACAATAAGAAGTACTTTCAAGCTTAAAAAAAAAGATTTTGAATAAAGTTTAAAAAAAAATTTGAGAATTAGTTTTCTTTAGGTTTAAAAAAAGGTAGCATGACCATACAAAAATAGAAAGTTTCCATTTTTTTTTCTTCTTATTCAAAGCCTTTTAAATTTTCAATGGATGGTGTCTTTGAGAATTCTATCCTACAACTAGATGGGGCAGCAACTTAGATTCAAACCACATCCTCCCTGCTTTCCAGTCCAGAGCACTAACCAGCTGAGCGACCTACCACTTGCAGAAATTATCGATCATATCTACACCCAGAACAAATAATAATGGCATGTGATTTTATGGATAGATTTTGGCCACAAGTATGACACCAATGACAAACAAAACAAGAACAGGATCAGGTAACAAGTATGACATCAAGCACAAACAAAACAAGAACAGGATCAAGTAACAAGTATGACATCAAGCACAAACAAAACAAGAACAGGATCAAGTAACAAGTATGACATCAATCACAAACAAAACAAGAACAGGATCAAGTAACAAGTATGACATCAAACAAACAAAACAAGAACAGGATCAAGTAACAAGTATGACATCAATGACAAACAAAACAAGAACAGGATCAAGTAACAAGTATGACATCAATGACAAACAAAACAAGAACAGGATCAAGTAACAAGTATGACATCAATGACAAACAAAACAAGAACAGGATCAAGTAACAAGTATGACATCAATGACAAACAAAACAAGAACAGGATCAAGTAACAAGTATGACATCAATCACAAACAAAACAAGAACAGGATCAAGTAGCAAGTATGACATCAAACACAAACAAAACAAAACAATAACAAAATCAAGTATCAAGTATGACATCAACCACAAACAAAACAAGAACAGGATCAGGTAACAAGTATGACATCAATCACAAACAAAACAAGAACAGGATCAAGTAACAAGTATGACATCAATCACAAACAAAACAAGAACAGGATCAGGTAACAAGTATGACATCAAGCACAAACAAAACAAGAACAGGATCAAATAACAAGTATGACATCAACCACAAACAAAACAAGAGGATCAAGTAACAAGTATGACATCAATGACAAACAAAACAAAAACAGGATCAAGTAACAAGTATGACATCAATGACAAACAAAACAAGGACAGGTAACTCTGACAACACATTCTCCACAGACCTGAAATGTGTCGCAAACTCCGGGGGGTTCACAGGATCTGCGGGGCCGTAGACCATCAGCACTGAACGAGACACGTGACACAAGACGAAAGACCGTGTGAGCATGAGAGTAAATAGCTAAACTGAGCTTTGGTAAAACAATTCAGTATAGCTGTTAACAATCTAATATGAGCTATCATTAATATTAAATTATACACCACATTTTTCAAAGACAATATGTTGTTGAGTTGGTTTAACGTCGAAAATCAGCACTCTATAGACTATATTGTGGAGGGCCCCAAGACTGATGTCTGACAATTTTATGTGCTGCCACACGTGAAACAGGATGGGTATAACATGACTCCTGTCTCAGCCAGTCACATTATACGGACCAGTAGGGAGTGCAATTTCCAGGGCTCGAACCACGGCCTTCTGCGTTGGAAGCCGAAGTCCTAACCCAGGGACACCCCCCCCCTTTTATGACAAAATTCATTCATAAAGAGAATTAAATTTTTGAAATTTCTCAAAACTCATCTTGCAATCATTTTGCAAAACTATGATCAAATTTGATAGATTTTGTTCCTCTATGCCTCGCTTTTACTACATTTGAGATTAAACTTACAAGGGAGCAAGCAGGCTCAGTCGGTCTGGTCTGCAAGCAGAGACCTGAACCCGACAGTGGCCTGCAGGTTGACCACTACAGGCTCAGAGCGCATGATAGTGGACGTTACCAATGGCATCAAGTAAGATCGGAGTTAGAATAGAATAATATTCATGACGGCAGGGGCCGAGGGCTGAACGAACAGATTGAGAGATTGGTATTGTTCGGACAAATGAACGACAAATGAGGTCTAATGTAGAGCCCTTGTTTGTTAAAGTAGATTTGCGCACATGATTCCCGAGGGCCTAGGACTGTGTCAGTGCGAAGATGGAGAGAACGGCATTCAGGCAAACAAACGATAAACTCCATCTTCTTTGTAAATCCCTTGTAAACGCACATTAGAATGCATGATAATGCGGAAGGCCTATTCGATGGTTAACACAAAGTAAGATCAAACGCAATCAGAAGCATTACTTGGTCGGAAATAACGGCGATGGTCGAGGGATAGTTGTGAGGATAGAGAGAGATGGGTTCTGAGTTTCAAACATATTTATCAACGATAAGCAAATCAACCCGTTGGGTTTGATCGATATAATTTTCATTGTTGGCTAACCCATCTCGATAACACAATAACAATTACTAAAATAAAGAGAAATATCGTATATCGATATAATAATTAAATGGTTCCTTCACTTCCTTGCCCCCACAAAACTTTCTTTATTATGCTCTAATTTTGGTTGCGTGATTGACAGAAAAATCGTAGCAGTAGGTCAATTAATTAGTGCGAAAAAGATTGGGGTTGTCGGAAAGTTGTATTTTTGGTAGAAAAACGTATTGGCATAGATGAAGAGAAAAAGCGTACAAAAATATGTTCGGGTTGGCAGCTCTGCTTTTTTTTTTTGCTCAACTGCCAGCCGGGCTGCGGCATGGGCCTGCAGTTCCCACCAGACGCCTCTGACAAGTCGGCATGCCGACCACAGCTGCCGAACTTGCACCCCTGAACTTAGCATTGTGTATATTCTTCTTGATTAAAACAATTTCTTACTTTATATAAAAGTGTTTTAGTTCTATTTCTCATAGTAGACATTTGATTTGGTACGGCTAAAAATATTTGACTCTAATTTTTCTGAGTTCATGAGTATATATATATCAAACAGAGAAACCTTTGATATTGGTCTGTGTGAGGGCTCCGACCCATCTCTCCTTGAAAGTCTGACGCTCTCTGAGGAAGTTGATCACCCTGGGGAAACAACCATCATTGTAGCAGGAAACCAAACAGCAGGACCGCTTGCACTGGTTAATGTTGAGTTTGAGAGAGAGAGAGAGGGAGAGAGAGAGAGAGAGAGAGAGAGAGAGAGAGAGAGAGAGAGAGAGAGAGAGAGAGAGAGAGAGAGAGAGAGAGAGAGAGAGAGAGAGAGAGAGAGAGAGAGAGGGGTGGGTGGAAAAAGAGCTGCAAACCAAAGATTTGAACCTTGGACCTCCTGCTCCTCAATCCCGAGCAATGGAGACTGAGCTATCTTTACACCCATAGTAAGCCAACACTGATAAATTAGATCTACATCCCACAAATAATATTAAACACCTGATGAGTATCACACCATCGGCTTGCGAAGGCACGCCAGGACAAACCTATTGTGAGGCGGTAATGATCAAAGATTATCAAGCGAAGCACCGGTAGTTACAGTACATGTCGGCCTACTATCTAAATAAACTCAGTACAGTGTAAAAGTGAGTCAATTGCAATTACAAGCCCACAGTCACCGCAAATTGAACAGAGTAGAGTTTAACATGCAAAGTGGCTAGCGCCTGTTTCACATCGGTGTGTATGTATCTGTCTATCTTTGTGTCTTGTGGGGCTGCGTTTGACACTTCTATGTGAATCAGTCAAACATGGCTTTTAGCACCATCTTCAATGGTCCAACCGTCTTTATACACTTTAGACTCAACACTGCCAGGTTACCCAAGATCTCTACAGGGGGTTATCTTGCTCCTTTCCTTTCTTAAAGATCCAGGTTATCATCAGTGATATAACCGTCATAATGTGACAGGGAGGCTGAAAATCCTCCAAACTGTTCATTGATTTCATTGGGTAACCCTTTAAGAGCATGTGCACCCATGAACGAGTTTTTCGTGTGATAAATAAAGTATGAATGAAGGCCCACTACCAGTGGCAGTTGGTCGGCACCCCGCAGTGCCCAGTTGGGAGGTGCCAAGCCACTGAGGTAGCTGCGAGCATAGGCAGTTATCTGGCGTGCTGCGCTTTATGGGTAAATACGAAAATAAGTTGATATTGTTAATTGTGTCCCCTGATTATTGACTGAGGCAGAGTTGACTATAAGTCAAACGGGTCATGAGTACAAGAAAACATTTCTGACATCCATTTGTGTGCCAGTTCTATTTATTTATTTTGAATACATTTTGCTGGTGTTGGATTTTAATATCTACACATAACTTTGATGAATCATGAGAATCTATTTTGGAGTTAAACAGCTGAGAAATCTTTCATTGAAACCAGTAGTTGAATCTTCAAACGTTCAAAGCAATCAGTATACAACTATATTTGTGAAAATTGTGACTATTTCAGAACTTTGTTGCTCTGACTCTGAAATCCAAACTTGCTTCAAGAGCAACATATGGAACATGACGTCCATTCAGTAACGAAACAATCACATCAGCGGACTTACCCGACGGATGCCTTGTCTCCATCGTTGTAGCGCAAGGCTGCCCAGAAGTCATCGTAATCCTCCTTTGATGGTTTTTGTTCACCGAAGATTTCCCCAAAGCTGAAATAAAGAAAGCAATATTATGTTTTCAATTACACTTAATTTAAGACAACATTGAAAGTTCTTCAATGACAAATATACATTTCCATTTCTAAAGATCACATCTGCATTTTGAAGCTCCTTTCATAACAAGTGAAGGCGAATTGCTAAAGAAAATTTCCAAGGTTGAAGAACTTTTTGTTTTTCTCAGAACACAACTTAATTATATACCATAAGAAATGTTTGATCGTGAGCTACACATCTTACACTCAAAACTCATGAATCATAAAGTTGAGACCAAACTTAGCCTCACCTCTCTCATGTTATACTCAAACATACTCATGAATCATAAAGTTGAGACCAAACTTACTCATGAATCATAAAGTTGAGACCAAACTTACTCATGAATCATAAAGTTGAGACCAAACTTACTCATGAATCATAAAGTTGAGACCAAACTTAAACTCATGAATCATAAAGTTGAGACCAAACTTAGCCTCACCTCTCTCATGTTATTCTCGAACATCTCTAGGCCACAGAGACACCACTGTTGGGCAAGTTGACAGACACACACAGACGGGCGTAGGCGTCAGAAAAAAAAATCGGTCCGAGAGAAACCAGTTTGGTGTGTCAATAAGCTTACACCAGTTACAGAAATATTAATACTAAACTACAGAAAATGTTAGAAAAAATTACCAACCCACGACAAAACAGCGGATAGCTGAACAGACGACTCGCCACATGTCCCAGCACCGGCATGAGCAGGACCTGGGGGTAGAGACACTGCCCGGTACAAAACTGACAGCAACACGTCGCTTTCCAGGTTGAATAGGCAACAAAACTCAGTTGTTACAGAGAGATTTTCCCATATTTGGCATCTTAATCATGATTATTTTAATCAACATGTGAAATGTGCAGCAAAATAATGTGAACCAATCCGTTTTGTATTGAAAGTTAATGTCATGTATGGTTTCTCACTGTGCACTGAGTTGGGTTGGTTTTAACGTCCAACAGCAGCACTATATAGGCTATATTGTGGACGGTCCCCAAGACGGACGTCTGACAATTTTATGTGCTGTCACACACGAGACAGGGCGGGGATACCATGACTCCTGTCTCAGCCGGTCACATTATACTGACACCGACCCAACCAGTAGGGAACGCAACAGCCAGGATTCGAACGTGTCGGAAGCCGATGTTCTACCCCTGGACCACCGCGCCCCCCCTGAGAGAACAGGAGACATGACTTGGTGCAACTATTCGATAAATGCTATCATCAGCAAAACAGGACAAAAGAAGATTCACATAAGACACTGTTTGAGAGATTATTATCCGCCAGAAAACTTTGAAACTTGATAATATTGCATTTGTTTCAAAAAATATTTGCCATTGCAAATATCTCAAGTTTAAAAAAAGTAAAAAAATAGATCCTTGCCAGCAAAGTCTTAATATACAGGTGTAAGACATTTTCAAAAGGTTCAATAAGTAATTGTCTATCGTAAATGATGTTTTAATCATTCTATACTCCTGAGTATAAATTACAACATACAAAAACACCAAAGCATTAAATGGTCAAAAGATAAGCAAAATAAAAATAACAAAATGGTAAAACAAAAGAAAACACTAGTTCAACATAGCAATCTGACTTACTGTTTGATATATAAAAACATGCATTTGTTGAGACTGCAATATTTTCTGGAAATTATTTACCTACCAGCACTTTCATAAATTGTCTCATTTGAAGAAAAATTTGAACAACAGAATTCACAACAACAAAAAATCTCACTTTTTGCAAGGGTCTTGGATGATGAGTGTTGGGAAATACACCTGGGGGAAAAGTTGATGGATGTATACAATACACATACAAGATTGCAAACAGAGGAAAACACATAAAACACAAAAACATAATTATGTTTGGTAAATTTGTGTCTGGTTATTGAGAGGAAAAGGTCTAAAAATTTCCCACTTTGATTTCCTTATTTTTACTGCCACAAAAGATTGCATTGAAAAAAAAAATACACAAAATTTGCCTTTCTCCTCTTTGAAACTATAAGATGTATGGCCATGAGAAAAAGTGTAACAGAGTAAGAATGAACACACAGCTAGCTCATGAACTGACATGATTCATCCTCACATACAACTTTTCCCAAACGCCACCTCCACAGTCTAGCCAACCTTTGCCTCCATCTCGGGAGACTAAGGGGACAAACTCTCATGTGCAAAGGATGCGGTTAATCCCAACAGTTTTAGAACCAGGGAAAGTATATTCACGGTAATCTATTTCGGTACTTTAGTAAATCACTTAAACAAATACAGAGAAATGCAAAAAAGGGACTGCCCGAGGGTGTTGCTAGCAATCAGGAAATTTCCCTAAACATGCTGACGTTATGTGACTTCCACTTTATCTGAAAATTTAAAAATATGAAAGCAAGCATTGATGTCATTCTGTTAAGAATTATTTTTGATACTATTTCCACTAGTTCAAAACATTTTCAGTCACATTTTATTTTAGTTGATAACAGCAGGGGGAGATAACTAACTTTTTTACTGCTACATTATTTTTAAATATTATTATTAGCCCCTAATTTACTGACTAGTTGATATACTTCACAATGGTGATTTCCTGATGTAAGAGACATAGCTCCATAGTCCATTTCTTTAATATTGATCTCTTTTTTTTAATTTTCTACCACGCTTTTCTCAAAAGAGAGAAAGTTATGAAGAAAAAACAAATGATTTAGAAAGAAGATTGGAGTTACTTTTAGCTATATGCCTAGCTGCCAACTTTTGAGAAAGCAAATACAGATTTTTAGCGTGAAACGTTTATTTGGTTCAGCTATCAATATTAACTCAAACACAAGCTTAACCATAACTTTTAAAACTACATAAAGGACTAGTGTTATTTAATAAATGTGTTGTTTTGTTTGCTTGTTGTTGATTTTCATCTCATAGTGTTAGAAACACCATATCAAAAATATCCAAGCTTTGCATAAACTAAATATAATATTTTCAAGACTAATGACCAAAGAACGTAAGCTTTCTAGCACACCCAAAGCCATTGGAACTAACACCATAGTAATTGACTGAACCAACAAGAAGGGGACAAAATCCGACAATCTAGTTGTCAGTTTCAAACTAGGCACGTAATGAGAACCAGACGCTCTTACACTTGAGCCAGTTCGCCCATCAAGATCAACTATCTAGTTCCCTATTTATATCACTATACAATTGGATATAAACTAGAATTAGAAAATAAACTTACCATCTAGATCTAGATCTAGATTCACCTTCATGCAGATCGTAAATGTACAAAAAAAGACAACAAATCTAGATGTCCATATGGGACATTAAAATAATATTCATTAACAACAAAAAGTTTTAATAATATACATTCTAAGGCTTTTTAAACCACCAACTGCGATACGATACAAAAGGTAGCATCAGTTTGGCTAGAGTTGCAACACATTAGCGGCAGGCAACAGCAATCATCCGTTTGAAATAAAAAAAACAGATCTAGACTAAGCTTAGATCTATGTTCTCGAATCCCAATGACGATATATAATCCATGATAGCAACTGTTAGAGATGAAGGTGTGCTGAGCAGAAAATCAGACTGAATTGATCATTTGAGAATAGGCCTATATCTTATGTCTAAGTAAGACTGGAGTAATGGAGTTAGCTTGTTTTCCAATTCACCAGATTGATAGCAATTTTTTTAAATTTTTTTTTTATTTGAACATTTTCCTTGATATATTAACACACAACGTACAAGAGTGAATGTTAAGATGATTTTAAAAAATGTTTTTTCGGCTTTGCAAATGCTTTTAGGTTAAATTTCATAAAATAAACCAAACCAAAAATAGACCCAAGGGGAACGCAGTCACAACCTAGTATAGTAAAATAAAAAAATCTTGTACAGTATCTTAACATCTTTGAGTAAAATGTAATAATGCGGGTCCGCCTGGAGTGTGTGTAAAAGTGTCGCAGCAATTGTGCCTAATTCTACAAAAGTTTCACCATCTTCATATGCAAGACCAGTATTCTCAGTAAGCTTAGCAAGAAAATGAAAGGCATTCTCGAGATGATTGAAATCGCTAATGAGACCGGAATTTTGCGAGCTGTAAACTGAAACTGAACGTTGGAACTTCTATTGATCAAGAGAAACATACTTGTTTGGGAAGCAAACACACTCCAGACATTTATTCAGTACTTTCCAAAAGAGAAGATAGTTGATCAGTGTTTTGTAAAAATCGTAACTCTGCAGCCATGTTATATTTTCAGAAGTGGTAAAGGTTAAGCAAAAGTAGAACTCTTCATTTATCATCTTCTCTGTCCAGAGGAAAAATTGTTTATAGCTGCTAATCCGTACACAAGATGTTTCTTAGCGGGCGATGGCGGGTGGTCCGGTCAAAAAGACCAGGGAGCGATTGCGTGCAATGCAGTAAAATGTCGGTTGAGTAGAAAGCTCCTATTAATTTCACATGAAAATTATAATTTGTTCCTTTGCCAGAAGACTGAAAAAAAATGTAAACTAAGCATTCACTGCAACCGTGATTTTAATATCTTAAGAAGTTGACGTTGAGTTGTTGCCCCTACCTCCGTTCAGCATCACAAGGGACTGCATATCAAAACTGAGTCGCTGCTCGTTGAACCTGGGATGGATAGAAGATCAGTAATGCAGTTAAGATACAAATAGGAAGATAATTCTTCACATCTTGTGTCGCAGAGGAATTAGTTTTACACAACCAAAATAAAAACATTAAAACATATAAACAACACAGATACATATAGAAATTATTACAACCAAATTAAACACTGCAATTCATAACACCTATGGCAGAATAATTTCACTGTATAAGATATGAGGGAAAACACATAATTTAAACTGTTTTACACTCTATCCATTGCGTAGACTTAATGATAAATTCATTGAACAAAAATATGTTTCAAACTTCAACTCAGTGAGATATATGTCATCATCGTACACCAAGAACAAGAAGAAGTTGGTACGAGGTGGCTCAGTTGGATTCTAATCAGAGGTCCATGGTTTGCCAACTCGATCAGGCGGCATTGTTTCCTACTGATTGGGTCGATGTCAGTATAACATTAGTGGCCAAGGCTTGGGTATCCATCTTGTATGTGCTGTCACTCTATAGGATCTTTCTGGAAAACTTTGTTTTGTTTTCTCTGACCACAGACCAAACTGGACTCATCTGTCTACCCATGCAGCCGGCAAAGTGAGCAACAAGTGCAGGCGGAAACGAGTGCGAAAACGTCTACTGTCGGCAGCTCGGACTTGACGCTACCTGGCTAGCAGCTCCAAAGCAACCGTGTCTCCATAGTCATGTGACAGGATGTGGGCTTGAGAAACGCCCAGTTTTCCAAGGAGCTTTTCAACGATGTCAGCCTGCTCCGCGATAGTGTACACATGACTCTGCTATAGAAAAAAGGAAAATATTGAAGAGACAACCAGTGCATATATATAGTGTTTACACGTTATTCATAAATAATTAAAATGTACCATACAGCTTAAAGATAGGAGAGTTTGTTTTAAAAGTTGTAATGTTAAGAACCAGCTGTTTTGACTCAACTCCTCTGTTTCTCTCTTATTCACTCTCTCATACACACACGCACTTCACACAAACTCTCTGTCTGTCAGTCTCTCTCTACATGGCAGCCCAATGCATATAACTTCAAAACACAAAATCTGTGATTACAACAGGTTCTTATAATATTACACTGTATAATAAAAATTGAAAATTAAGAGAGATGGACAAAAAAAAAAAGACTGTTTATCTCAAATTAACTTGATATTTACTGGTTTGTCGCTGAATCCGAAGCCTAGAAAATCCAGCATGACAACATGAGAAAATAGTTGTTGCAATTTTGGCAAAATCTGTAACAGAATAACATTAAAAAAATTGATTTGGTTCATTCAAAGTTTGATAATGATTCTATTTTAAGGAATAAATACAAGGAGCTTCATCACATTATTGGAAACAATAACAGGTAGAAAATACAATAGAACTACTTGCAAAAAGTAAAAATAAAGAAAACTTTATAACATGAAAAAGCTTGACCTTTTAACATTGCATGATTTTAGGCTAATTTCTTTTTGGGAATATTGGAAAAATTGAAATTGTAATAGCTTTGATCTTTATTATTTTGAAATGGCAGGTGCTAGATCAATACAAAGAGGTTCTAGCACAAAAGCGTATCAGCCCGCACAACCTGAGTGAGGGGGTAGGTTGTGTGGGGTAATGGGAAAAGATTACATTTCCGAGACACTGGTAATTTCTAGTGAAAAAATGCTGCTAAAAATCTCCCTCTTATTCAACATTTCTGATTAACTTACGTTATCCGGTCTTAGTCAAGGAGTCCTGACTATCTGCAATGACGCATTGTGAAGTTTGGTATGATCAAAGAGATGGAGAAACATTAACTTAGTTTGAGATATCCAGTTAAAGAGCATGAATGATTGGAATATCACAAACAAGTTTTGTGTCAAGCTGGAAACCATGTAAATTAATACTTACTTTGATCCAGTCAAAGCTGCTGGTAGGAAAGCCATGGAGACACACAACGACTCCATCACTTCCACTTCCTTTTTCTCCTACAGATTCGAAATCAAACGAATAAGAGTGAATATAGAATATAAACATTTTTAGAGCATACATTTTCCCTGCTAATACTCATAAGATGAATGATAAAAACAATTTTTGCACTAAGTCTTTGTTCAGTAATCTAGGGCAAATTGGTTCCACTATTTTCCACTTCACAGCAAACTCGTGTGATTAAATGTTATGGATGTTCTAAGTCATCTGTCTTGCCAAAAGCTGCAAACCAACTTTTTCTCCATTGATCTAATGTTTGTTGCTTTGAATGTCTTATATTCATTGCTTTATTCCCTCCAAAACTGAAATCAGTAAATAAAATGGAAACTGAAAAATAAAAAAAAGTTCTCAATTATTTGTCAAATCCTTGCTACGTTACTTTAACCTGAGGTCCCTGAATCAAGCAGTTTCAAACTAAGAATTGGACAACAACTGGATGTTGCTTGAAATAATAATTCTGAAAGTATTTTATTACAATGTATGTCCTTTTCAGAACCAAATCAGTCAACAAATTCTTTCAATCTTAGGAACAAGATGTACTGAAACAGTATGGTAGAGTGCTCAGAAATAAAGTTTATTTTTATCATTATTATTTCAAGCAGCATGACATGAATCTGAAAGAGATACTTTAATGTATATATTTCTCTTCTTGATCAAAATTTAAAAACTACTTAAGAAAATATGTGTCTTCAAACAAACTTATGTAGAATATATTGCGATCCTTGTAGCTCATCAAACTTCCCCTATCCTTCCACGCTTGGAGGCGAGTTGAGAGGCGCGGCGCTGGGTACTTCAGAAAAATTGCCAGCAGGGCCAACACACAGCCACCGAGGACATATCTTTGAAGGGCCATCTGAATTCCAAGTAAAGACATTAAACACCTTAACCGAAACCATTTTCTTTTTTATCCAGTTAACTTGAAATGGTCACATAGAGTACATGTAAGCAGAAGTCATGAAATGGACATTTTAATCTAAAGAACCGCACATAGTAACAGGGATTTTTTTCCAGGAAAAATAAATATGTTAACGTTGCAAAATTTCAGGAATTTCCTGCATAAAGTGTTTTTATCCTCATTAGGCTAAACAAAGGCGGAAATCAGGGTAGACCTACATGTAATTGATTTTGATCCAAGAAAACTAAATTTTAACCAAACTCTCTTATATAGATCTACATCTAGGTCCTACTGTAAAATTAAAAAAAGACAAATCTACACTAGATTTAGATCTAGATCTAAATCGGGTTTGAAATCAGAACTAAAAAATGTTTCGCAAACCCAATATGCATCTTAGTTCTCACATCGTTACGGTTCCACTTCAGTCTTTTCAATAGATCTAAACCACACTCTAGTCACACTATAGACTTGACAAAGTCATATATTCAATTTCATGTGTTTGGCTCACACAGAAGTCTAATGCATTGGCCTAGTCGTATTTAGATGTCTGTGGTTTGGCTTCAGTTCTGTTATCTCGATCTCGACTTTGCACTTCTATAAAAAGTTGTATGTACTTGCAGAGTTGCAGTTTGCACCGCTAGTCGCTGAAAGGTAGACATAGCAGTAAAAAAATAGTACAAACAAAACAATGTTGTGTAGGAAAAATTAATATGGATCTTTTTTTATTTAACACCCGAGGAAATATAATTTTATGCCACTTGGAATAACTTCTATCTTTTGACCCAACAACATTGTAGTAATATATTTTAAGTAATCATATGGTGATTAGTGATAAATTTTGTTAGGTAGCTCTGTGATAGCGCATTCACTTGGTTCGTTATGTCTGGCTAGGTGTATAAATATTACGATATACAATTTTATGAAATCACCGTTTGAAATAAGATAACTCTTGGAAAGATGTCCTTTTGTTTTCATTGGCTGAACAACATCCATTCACAACAGCCGCCATATTCAACATAATCTTCATCAACCCGGTTCCTGAGTTTTAATATTAAATGTCTTATTTTTATCAAATTACTTTTACTGTACATCGATCACTATAATTGGTTTTAAATATACGGTATCTAAATTTATGGTGAGCACTCTTCGATAAGGGTCGTATGCTTCATGTCTAAAAAAAAAATACTTGCCAGCAGACGTGCCGGTGCCGAACTCTAGAAAATTAGAATCTAGATTCAAGATCTAGAAGACTAGATCTAGATCTAGATCTAGATCTAGAAATGAAATGAACATAGCATTGCATAATTTGTCAAAAGATATTTATCCGTATCTTGTATAGATAAAAATCTGGGCACTCCTTGAGTTTTGTGGTCCCTAGTCTGTGGGCGGCCAGAATTCGATTATTAAAATTGAATAAAATACCAGCAAGCTGCACTCCCTGTCTTTTTTTCTATTAAAATTGATTAATATACCTGCCAGCTAGATCTATACTCCTTGTCGTTTTGTTACTTTTTATTGTATTGGCATGATTTTTTTTTATTCAAAAAGACAGTTTCAAGCAATTTGATTGTATTCAATTGCTTTTAAGTTATTTAACTAAAACAGATGAGAAATGAAATACATTTAGTGACATGACAATGATAGGACGAACAGGATTCATACATAAATGATAATTCTCTAGGTATAGAATATAGTGATTTACATGTCTTTGTATTCTATTCAAAAAGACAGTTTCAAGCAATTTGATTGTATTCAATTGCTTTTAAGTTATTTGAACACTGGTAGAATGTGGACGGGGAGGAGGGGTGGGGACAACTTACACTCGTGCAAGCAGATAAGAATTAAGATTGAAGATCTGTTAAGCAATTAAAACTTTAGATTTCTATCTGTCTCTCACACTCACTTGCTCTATCTGTCTATAAATATGTCTATCTCCAACACTCTCTCTTCTCTCTTCACAGTTTGACTAACTCCCATGTAATCGAATCCTACCCACCCACCCCTCGAATCCCGCCCACCAAGCCCAATTGATCGTCCACAGGTTAGGGACCACAAAACTCAAGGAGTGCCAAAAAAATAGGCCTTACTAGTTCTAAATCAATCTAGAACTCACGCTGCCTGAGGCAATTTAATCTAGATCTAGGCCTACAAGCGAGTTTTTGGTATTGGGTATGTATCATATAGCTTGCGAAGATCTATCTAGAAATACTTTTCCATTTTGGAAGTGGCTGTTTGTCCAAATAACCAAAAGGCTCTTCCTCCGACAGCCTTGGGTTGGAATGCCTTGGTGATCCAACTATTGGTTGTGACAGCTGTCTCAATTGGAGCCATGAAATGTTTATTAAATCTAAAGGTGGCACCATTATTATTATTATTATTAAATTATTATTAGTATGATTATTATTATTATTATTTTAAAATAATAATAATGATGATTATAGCCTAGTAAATTTATAATGATAATGTTATTAATAATTATTTATACTTATACTATAGTTATAGGCTAATAAAAATAAATTTCAAAATCATGATTTATGCCACCTTCAGATTAGCACATCATGTGGCTCCAACTGAGACAGCTGCTACAACCGATTGTTGGATCACCAAGCAATTCCAACCCAAAGCTGCCAGAGGAATCAGTCTATCCTTTTAGCTATTTTTCTGGTCACCAGCGGAATAGCTTGGCTATTTCTCCAGTTACGGAACAAATGGCCTCTAATTATTAATAAAAGGAAACTAGACAGGCATTTTAAAAACTTAGGTCTTAAAAGGATAGACATTTCAACAGTAGTATACAGTGAGTAGTGCATTTCAACTTTTACCCGTTGCAACAGGGCATTGCTACAGTGGGACATTTCAAGAAGTCCCATTATTTCTACTATTTTTAGCCTAGATTTTCTTCTGCTTGAGTGTAACGGGACAAGGGTATTGATGAACTTGGATACAACGGGAAAGACAAGAGCGAAGTTTGCTTACAAAAAAGCGGACAGTCCACCCGCACAGCATTGGGTTTCACCAGTCAGAAACCTGGACAAAAGATGCAAGCTTGTAATAGTTATACAGTGGGGAAAGCGGTGTTCAACGCTAGCATGTAGTAAAAATGTGGTGATGAGATTGGGTAGCCCACTGATGAATGAGGAGGAACTGACAACAGAGAGAAAGAGATGGGGTTGGGGGGTGGGGGTGAGGGAGGAGTATGCTTGTTAGTTGTTACTTACTGTGAGGCCTAGATTGTGTGAGTAATGGTACAGAAAAGAAAGAATACTAGAGCAAAGCAAAAAAAAAACAGCTGCAAAACAAACAAACTATGAACTAAAGACAGCCAATCCATGGCTCGTGGGTTACCGGTACACGTTAAATTATTTTTTAATGGTGAAACATGTAGCAAATTCAAATGCATTGTATGTTTATTTTTCGACATGACCCTGTTTTTTTTCCGACAAGACTATAGTATAGCGGAAGCTTGCTTTCATCAGGATTTTTCTTCCGGTACCAAAAGTCCGGCTGTAGTCATGTTTTACTGTAATTATAGCCAGGTTTGTCTACCAGGAAAGAGACAGGCTGGGAATAATACTTTCAATATATAAAGCACAAACTGCACCCAAGCTGGGAATAGTAATAGCCAATAAACTATAAAGATAAGATCTAGGCTCCCCAACCCATTAGTAAATCCACTCACAGTGACATAGGTGGGATAGTGCCAGCATTCTGTAGGCTGGTCATTGAACGGAGGAGGAAATGGTGGCCTCTGATTGATGTATACGTTAGCTATCTAAAGAGAAGAAGAGAAGAAATTGACACAATGGTGATGTGTCATAGTTTAACTTTCTTCCATCACTCAAAGTTTGCGTATTAATGTGATGAATGTTCTTTGGCTTTGTTTTTAAATTCTTGACTTAACAAACATGTTCTAAAAGCTCTATAGCTACAATAGAAATACATTTTAGATCGATGTCTTACCTCTTTCGATTAAATGTGGATAAAGATGTCTAGTTCTTGGTCTAAACAAACATGAATCATTACTTTTTATTGGAGTTTATTATTTTATAATTTATAAAAGAAAATGTTAGCCTGCATTCCTTGACAATTACACATATTGTAACAGCGTGTCTTGGTAAAAGGCGAAATGTGAAAGTCTGTGTTTACATGTCTTGACCTTTGCCCTGTGCTGTTGTCGCAGGTTCAGCCTCAGTCCCAGACCCGCCATTCTGGACCCGAGCGGATCAGGAGGGCCAGATGTGTCCTCGGTGGCCGTCATGAAGCGGCATCGGTCACAGTTTCACTTCCAACCTCCGAGAGCTCTCAGGATGAACGATGAAGACATTTTCAAGTAAGTGTGCACATCCATTTCTTCAAACAGATAACTATCGTCACTGTGCTACAATTGTGGCATAAATGAAACCCTATTACTTATTTGAAACTTGTGTCCACATGACGCAAAAAATTAAAGAAATGAAATAGTATTTCATAAAAGACTTACATATTCCCAAATGATAGCACAGTGATGATATCCAGCCTAATGGAAAGATTGTCAAATTAACGATGTATCAAGATAGAGATGGCTTGAAATTCCTCTGCAACTTTTTCCAATCAATTGGGGTGCACACCCGAAGCTGTGGTGTGGCGGGGTGAGATGGGTAGACTTTTTGGTACATGTAATGTGGCACAGGGTTACTGCAAGGTAACTTAGCCACTAAGTAATTAATGCTGAGGACAGCTTTAGTCTAAGCATATTATTTGATTGCTGTTGTTGGTTTTTGATTGACTCGATCGTGATGGCGTGGATATATGCAAGCATTTTCACTGTGAAAAGTGAAAAAGCAATTATAGTTCTTGGAACATTTCCTCTGAGATTATGTTTGTACTTAATTAGTTTGGAGCAAAGTAAAAGTACTCTACTCTGTAATCACGGTGCTCTATTAAACGATTTGTGTTGATTGGTCCTTCCACAACCACAAACAAGGACTGCTTATTTTTTTTCGTGCATCATGCCTTTGGGGTGTCGGGTCAGTGTCTGTTTTCTCACCACAAGTTTGTGTTTATTAGTAATACGTTAATAGCATGTATTCTACTCATGCTAGTTTCCACACCTCAAAACGATATGAATGTAGGAGATACATTCTTGTTACTCGCAAGTAAGAATAAGACAGACATATCGCATGAGATGTACACTTTTTTAACCCTGACAAATGGAAACTTAAATTCATGTTAAAACTGACATGATGTGTTCAAAGTTATTGTTCTCTAGTCTCTCTTTCTGGGGCGCAGTGATCCTGGGGTAGAACATCTGCTTCCGACGCGAAAGGTCCGTGGTTCGAGTACTGGCGATTTCGTTCCCTACTGGTTGGGTTGGTGTCAGTTTAATGTGACTGGTATCCTCGCCCTGTCTCGTGTGAGGCAGCACATAAGTGTCAGATGTCAGTCTTGGGGCTCGTCCACTATATAGTCTATATATTGCTGATGTTGGACGTTATACCAACTTAACTCAACTTTCTCTCTCTCTCTCTCTCTCTATCCATCTGTACATCTCGTTTTTTCTTTCTTTTCTCACGCACACTATCTACCTCTTTCTGTCTGTCTGCTTCTGCCCTCTCTGCCTATCTCTGTTTTTCTTTCTTTCTGCATATCTCTGCCCGTCTGGCTGGGTCGGTATCAGTTTAATGTGACCGGGTGAGACAGGATTCATGGTATCCCCGTCTTGTCTCGTGTGTGGCAGCACATAAAACTGTCAGACGTCAGTCTTGGGTCCCGTCCTCAATATAGCCCGTATAGTGCTGACGTTGGACGTTAAAACCAACTCAAAAGTCAAACTCTGTCCGTCTGTATGTTCCGCTATCTCTGTCTGTCTGTCTGTCGACTAGCTGTCATGATGTGTGAGAGCTTGTCACAGCGCCCAAGGGCCAGGTCCGTGGTTCTCCAGGGCACGTAATGGTGTAACTGTCAGGGACGTAATACTACCAAATATTATATCGCTGCGACACAGTGTTATTTGTCCGAGTTAGTCGGTGTCAGTATAATGTAACGTCCAACGTCAGCACTTAATAGGCTATATTGTGGAAGGGCTCCAAGACTCGCGTCTCACAATCGCACGTGCTGTCACACAGAGACAGTGCGGGGAGACCTCCACTCAGTCTGCACATTATACTGACACCGACCAAACCAGGAGCTCTGCTGGAAAGATGAATTTCAGGTCTTCCAGTGGACATATCAACACCATCGGTTTGAATTAACATTTAGATGGTAAGCTTTATATCTCTCTGCGTATAACGTAAGTATGTACATTCTGGGGGCTGGGAGTATTTTGGAAAAAAAAGGGAGGGGCGCTTTACTAAATAGATAAAGAGAGAGAGAGAGAGAGAGGGGAGAGAGAGAGAGAGAGAGAGAGAGAGAGAGAGAGTCGGAAATTCATACTTTGTGGAGACGAAAGCGTGAGAAATACGAAGTGCATATATACCAATTAATTATGTTGTTTTTAGCGGATAAAGGAATGTAGCTTATAATGAATAACTGCGGGCTCAAAAGAACCCAGTGAATGGGCTGTACGTACAAAGGGCACAATGTAGCCGTTACTGTGCTGATGAGCCGTCAAAATAGTCCGTACAAAGGTAAACGGAGTCGAGAAAGAGATGACACTTAGCAGCTCACGAGTGGATGGTACTGCTCGGAATGGAGAGACAAAATAGACAAACAAGGAGAGAGAGAGAGAGAGAGAGAGAGAGAGAGAGAGAGAGAGAGAGAGAGAGAGAGAGAGAGAGAGAGAGGGGGGGAGAGGGAGGAGGAGGTGTCTCCCTAGCGGATGCTATATTGTGTACAATGTAATACAGTATACGGCGACAGGCTGGATTCGTCCTCTCCTTAATGGTCATCATTACGTCTCTTTGCTATGCGTTGATACCCTTAGGCTAGATCCCATAGCATCCTGTAGAAAGTAGAGAGAGCGCCTTTGGGTAGATTGTGACTTGTGTAGATGTTTAGCTTGAAGGGCTTTCCAGGCTGGCGCTTGGTAACCCATAAAGACCGTCGCTAGACAGTAGACGGCGGGCCAGCTGTAGAGAGCGGGCACTGCAGTGACAGAAGCCACGGCGTCACCTGGGACACCATTGTCCCGGCGAGCAACATCCATGGGCAATATTGTCCCCGCAATCACAAAGCTACTTTCAACACCCATGCCCGCTCCTTGGGGCAATATTGTTCCGGCGAGTTGGATAACAGATTCTAACTTGACAGATTAAAAAGTAAATAAATATAGAGGTTGATCTAATACAAGTAATAGAAAGAGGTAGAGAGTTCCAAACAGTGGGACCAGCAGCTTTGGAAACGGAGTGATCTCCATACGATACAAGATTGGTCCTAGGAGTGTGCAACAGATTTTTGTTTTCAGATCGTGAATGACGCCCAGAATGGTATGGGGATATACGTTTTTTTTCATGTAGGAGGGTGGCTTATTACTTTGCGCTTCAAAACAAGGAAGAGCTATTCGCACCCAATTCTAACCGGAACGGGGAACCAATGAAGGGTTTCTATCAAATGAGGACAAGTCTAGAACTGATTTTGTCGAAGAAATCTATTAATACACTGGCCGCTCTGTCCTGGACCTTCTGTAAATTATTTATTCGACAACTAGGGAGACCAGCTAACAAAGCATTGCCAGTCTTGATAGCACACATGCACACACTATTGTTCTAAGTTACTCTGAGTCAAAGTATTTCTTCATTTGGTTGGTCTTTTTAAGTTCGCAATTTCAAGTTCTCGTTACGTTGTTAACACGGGTCTAGGTAACAAACAAAAAAGAACAATATTATCTCATGATCCCTACTCAAGATCCACACCCCAATGAAAACCCGACAACTGAGAAGAGTGTATTTTGAAACCACTTTTCGATCGAAACAAATTCTAATTTCAGGGTCCAATCTTCTTTCAAAGGAATGGAATTTGAATTAAGGTGTAGAAGACAACTTGAGCTTTTTAAAATCAAATCTTTGTTGTAGATTAAAATCATGTTTAAAGCGCCCACGTGTAGAAGACCCCCTTCATGTTTCACCCTGGTTGTGTAAAGCTGATTTGTAGGGATAAACTAGTCAGGGGAACTCCAAGCGGATGTGTCACTGGGGCTCTGCAAGCTACACGTAGGTCTCTGACCAAATACATGTACTATAGCTGTTGCTCTGAGTTCGATTACCTCTCAACCTTAACTCTTGTTTCTACTCTCTCTCTCTCTCTCTCTCTCTCTCTCTCTCTCTCTCTCTCTGTCTCTCTCTTTCACCAAAGCCTTGGTTTTCTCTACACACCGTTATCAAGACTGCCTCAGTCGGGCGTCGCTTCACCCGGCTACAAGTATGGCGCAAAACTTTGCTAGAACAGTCATGCATACATGTGTGCAATAGTGTATCCATGTCGCAGATTTCTATTAATAGAAATCTGTGAACCATGTTTTCTAAGAAACGTAGACAAAGTAATAATAATAATAATAATGAAGATCATTTTTAAGCGCTTTATCCCAGCATAGCCGGCTCAAAGCGCTTTACATAGTTAAGACGAGACAATTTATCAATTTTATGTTCACATAAGATAATAAGGCAGTTTTGCACATAAAGGACATGATACATGAACAGCAAAGAAATATTATGAAAAATGAGTAAATTACACATATAAAGAAAACAATAATGAAAATTAAGAGGAAAACTCCACTGAGAAGTGCATTGTAAATAGGTAGGTTTTTAGGCCTCTTTTGAAACTATTAAGTGAGCTGCACTGTCTCAGATCTAAAGGCAGGGAATTCCAAACAACAGGTGCATAGTGCACAAATGCTCGCTCACATGATTAAGGAGTATGTGTCTGAATTACTTTAAATTCTTGCATACATGTGTGCAATAGTGTATCCATGTCGCAGATTTCTATTAATAGAAATCTGTGATCCATGTAGATCTAGGTCTTGAGTTGCTCGGAAAATCTATTCGGAGGCGGGGACACCAGCTTGGATTGAATCTCGGAGTTGCTGCTTGTGAATCCAGAGCTCATCTCTTCAAATCTTTGTTGTAGATTAAAATCGCGTTTAGAAGGCCCCCTACATGTTTTTCCTCCTGGCCAAATTTACCTGAAAGTGTAACGTGTAGAGCTAAGTTGAAGGGAGAGACTAGTCAGGGGAACTCCAAGCGGATGACGTCATTGGGTCTCTACAGGCTACACGTCGATCTCTGACAAATACATGTTCTAATATAATAGCTGTTGCTGATGTTACCACAGGGGAGTACAGCCATGGACTGTATTAAATTAATTTCGCGGTAGGCAGTGGTTCTCGTGCGACTACACGTAGATCCAGGCCGTGCCGGCAGCTCTTTAGTGTCATGCTTTTGTTTACTTTGTGCCACCGATCTCTCTGATCGTCAGTTCGATTACCCATCAACCTTGACTCTTGTTTCTACTCTCTCCCTCACCAAAGCCTTGGTTTTCTCTACACATCGTAACCTAGACTGGCTCACTCGGGCGTCGCTTCATCTGGCTAAGAGTATGGCTCAGAACTTTTGACAGAACAGACATGCACACATGTGTGCAATAGTGTATCCATAGAAATATGTGAGCCATGTACATCTTAGTCTTGAGTTGCTCGATAAATCTTTTTCGGAGACGAGGACACCAGTTGGATTGAAGCTCGGAGCTGCTGCTTCAGAATCCAGAGCTCTAACCGAGATGTGTGGTGCCCCATTATTATCTAAATACACTGTATTGGGGATATTCCTAACTTGACTGTATCCTTGAGATGGCAACACAACTTTATTTACACCGCGCAGTCTCGCCATACTTAGTGATAGTTTCCATTACTGAGGGACACAAATCAAACACAACTAGAAATTATAGAGAAAATACATGAAAACGTTTCGCCTTTATTAATGGCTTTGTCAATACTAAAAGCCATTAATAAAGGCGAAACGTTTTCATGCCTCGGTTGATGTTTAGTGGGAATTTTTCAGGCCTTTTAGTAGTTTTTTTAAAACCATGTTGGTTATCGTGGATGAGCTTCTTGGTTTGAGCACTTCTTCTGCTGTGAATTTTATGTTTTCTTTTGTGCATTGACTCTTTAGTGTTTCTCTTGTTGGAGTGTGGGCTGGACATGTTTCTATTATATGTTGTATCGTATATGGTGCGGTGCTACAGTATTCACATTTCCTGATAATCTTAAGGGTTGGGGCTCCAACTCTGGCTCTATTGATTTTATTGTTTGTGGTATTGAAGTTATGTATATTCTTATGTGGAGCGATGGCGTGGAAGGACCTTCCTTTGGGATTGTTGGTCCACATGTCTTGCCACTTTTTTGTACTGGTTTATTATGGATTTTAGTTACTTCACTAGGGCCCAGTCCTGTTTTTCTTCGTGTCTTGAACCTGAGGCCTTCCATCTTACTTTTAAGCTAACCCACCACCCCCAGTGCCTCTCTTTTCCTAACCGGGTTTCTCAAAGTTTATAACACTGTACAGAACAAAAAAACTTGAGCATCTTTCTCCTGGCCTTGTGTCGATGTGTACCTCCGTGTAAAACTTACTAAGAGGGCCCTGGGGTCTGGGCTGCCCGTCTTTGTGTGTGGCCATTGCGCTGTGATCCAGCTAGCCCCAGGGTACGTTACCGCTCTTCCCGCGGACGCTGCTGGCTTGGGGAGGGGGAGGGGGGGGGGATCCCCGCGATTAGCGGCGCGCATGGCGGCGCGTTACCTGGGATTACGTGTGGCCAGATGTGTGCTCTCCGGGGCTGGGGGAACCTTGGGCCGGCCAACTGACCAATGGGAGCGGCTCGCGGGGGATGCAAGTCGCGCACAGTGGTCAGTTGCGACACGGCACTCGGGTGTGAAAAGAAAACCTTTGTGCAGCAGTATCGCTGGTGGTCAGTGTGCTGTCCGTGTATACATGTACCTCCTGTAGTCTGGGGATCGCCTGCTCAGTAGCATACATGCTTGCACCTACTGTCACACTCACAGTGTTGTAGCTGCGGTAGTCGTTGGTTTTAGTTACTAACTGGTGCTGATGCTCAGTGGTACTGGTAGATTCTAGTGGCAGTAGAGCCCACGAGCTCAGTGTGATCAGATTCTTTGTGGTTTTACTATAATATTAACCAACGTAGGTAGTACAGTTCATCGACCTCTTTTCGTGTTGTGTCCTCTTAGAGAGTGTGGATAGAATTCACCAGGTGATTTATTAATAAAATGTAGTGTACTATAATAGTCACATGCCGCTTCATTGATTTTAATCTCTTAAATCTTGAAATTAATTTTGATACCGTTAGTTAAACATTCTGTGCATGGAATTCTACTGGACTTACGTGTGTTTGTGTTCGATCTAGAACTAGAACTGGGTGAAAACGATGCGTTTAAAGATAGCTCAGAGTCTGAAGTGAAACCGGATCCGCTGAGTTCCCGTGGCGTAGCTACACATCTCTGGCTTGGAATCCAATTTAACCTTCTGGGTTCACTCGTCCAGATTTTAATTTATCGTGAAATGCGTTATTTTATTAACATAGAGCGCACTGATTTAGTTTTAAGGGCAAAGAGACAAAAGTATGTAATATACTGATTTAAACTGGATACTCTACATTGATTGTTTAGGAGAACAATACAAAGTATACAGTGCGTCTGTATTCATATTGGACTAGATCCATATGGTTTGTTAAGTTAACCTCATAGATTTATATAATTAACAGTTAGTTATATGTCTATGGTTTACCTTTATTACAATCAGTAGAGTTTAAGCACGGCGATTATGATTCCTTGAGGTCGAACATGATCTGTAGTTACAGTAACCGGAGCGGCCAGCAGATGCATCTAAGTTTTTAGGCCCATATTTATCCAAGATCTGAGCGTCTAGCACCATGATATTAATTTTATTTGCGACAAAACTCAATGTATCTCGATTTGGCCAATTGTTCATTATTATATCTAATTTCATTACTTTGCAATTTCGAAGATTCCACATGCAAAGTCTAGATAAAATTACATTGTTAGCCAGCTGCTAGAAGGGCAAGATAGCAGTATGAACGGGTATTCTAAAACCATGCGGTTTGTACACAATTTTGCGCAGCTCTGACTCAAGGGCACTTGAACAATAGTTTCATTTTTAACCATTAATTTGTCTGTAAAAAGTGTAAGTGTCAATTTTAATGGCGTGTACTGTTAAAACCTTTGCCATAATTTATCGCCATCCAATGTATAAATTACACGTCTTGCACTACATGTACTGACATCTTTCGACTAATTAAGAGACATTCGTTGATCGCTGGTTCCCTAGATGGTATTAAAAGAAAAAAAAAACGGCTCTATCAGCCTTTTTGGTAAAATTAGAAACGATAGCACGAAAAGAGTCAACCAAACATAAGTCTTTTATTAAGAATCATCAAAAGATTAACTGTATAGACTTTGGAAGCCTGGTGTAATTAATATGAAACAAAAGAGACTTTTTATATATAATAATTAATAGTAAAATACGTAATACTAAACCATGTTGTCCAAACTTTCAATAACTGTTTTTCCCCCAATTATATTAATTATAATCTTCAACCGACTACGCCAATAGTGAATACCGAGTTTTTAGTTTTTTTAGTTTTGTAATTATAGTTCATAGGTTGCTTTAGAGATAGTCTGTGATAGCCACAAAGCAATGACGACGTGATACATAGGCCTATGTAATATTCTTTCAAATTACGATCATTATTGCGATCACACAAAAATTGTGTTTGTTTCTATGGAAATGAGTACTGTAGTTGCCATGTTTACATGCAGTTGCACCCCGTCCTCAGTCCTTTAGCGGTAGTGTATGAATCTATGATGACAACTAATCAAGGACACCGACACAACCACATATACGACCAGGAGCGTCTGATCATTGCCCTAGGCATCATCATCGACATCATCGTCATCGCCAGAGACTTGGAGCAGACCAACAAAGCGCAGTCCCCGCGCGGGCGTAACAAGGTTAACTCTAGGGCCTGACACTGGAACACTTGCTTTAGACGCAACACCGGTACGGCTAATACTATAGGCCTGCTTGTATATATCCATTTAGACGTGCATCAGTAGCGACGCTTGGCGTGACTTTGAGGTCTCATTCTTTAGTTGCTGTGACCCAGCTGGGTGTGAGATTACTTGTCGCCACTGTAGCCTGCTCACTCAGCGACTGTAGCAAGTCTTAGTGTAACGCTTTAGCTGGTGTCGAGTTATTTCACGGAGCACGGATCTCGCGCAAGGCTGAACCCGAACCGGCCACCATGTACATGAGCAAACTGAAGCGCAAGCTGCGCTCCTCGGCCGCGTCCTTGGGCCAGCGGCTTCACGGCAGCGCCGGCTACAGGTCTGTGCCCACTGGGGAGGCGGCGCGCGGCCCGGACAGGGACACTAGCAGTCAGGGAGGACAGAGCGAGCGCGCCGCGCCGGTCAGCAGGCTGCGCAAGTTCATCTCTGTGGAGCTGCTGCCCTCCCACAGGCGGCCAGGCACGCTCGGGGCGAGCAAGTCCAGCACCAGGTCTGTGCCGAGCCTGGCTAGGGCGAGCTGCCCTCCCACAGGCTGTGCCGGCACGCTCGGGGCGAGCAAGTCCAGCACCAGGTCTGTGCCGAGCCTGGCTAGGGCGGCAGGCGCGCAGGACAAGCTAGCGCTGCTCTACGCTCACGACGGGACTACTGGCACCAGCAGCAGCACTAGCCCATTGCCCAGTGGGAGTGATACTATCAGCAGTAAGCCTGTGTCGAGTTATAGCTCCTGTGACAGCAGCGCCGGGTCTCTGGCACTGCTCTCTGATAATACTGAATCAGACAGTGTGCCGGGGGCCCAGTCCACAGCCGGCCAGGAGGGAGACAAGCAGCAGCAGCAGGAGAGCGACGACAAGTGGACCTGTGACTTAGAGCTGCCAGATACGTTCGAGTCCCCACAGACAGGCGCTAGCGCTACCGGCGCGACCACCCAGCACACGGCTCAGTGAGTAGAGCGTAGGCCTTCCTTACCTGGGCCTAGTCGTTTGTCAGCGTTTCGCCTAAGTTTATGTTTGTTTCAAACTGTACTAGCGCTGTCTGGTTTTTCTGCTTCTACAGGCAGCGATAGCTCACGCTTCAGTGATATACCACTCTGATAATTACCGATATCGTAAACAATGTGCAATGGATACATAACCCCATTCCTTATATTGTTAAAACAAAAAGATAGTATATATAGTAATGTAAGGCCTCTCTGAATATTTTCCCATCAATGTGCAATCTTCTCTCCTTTACATTTTAGATCATTATTTTCTCTCTCTCTCTCTATCTCTCTATCTATCTATCTCTTATGTATAAGTTGCTATCGTGTGTTGTAATTCCCTTGAATTTCTATAGCCTTAGTGAACGGTTTCAGGTGGAATATACATTATTTTTACATACATACATTATTTATAGGAACCGAGAGAGAGAGAGAGAGAGAGAGAGAGAGAGAGAGAGAGAGAAATGGAGCCTGCTCTCTCTAGTCTTACATGGATACAAATTGAAGCTAAGGGAGGCAAGTCCGTTTTTCTTGGAGTTACTTTAATCTTATTACTTTGGTGGCTTCCCTTCGTAGCCTTATTGGATGAAGTCTATGGCTAAGTGAAGACCACGGCAAGGAAAAAAAAAGGGGGAGGGGGGCGTTGTTTGTTTCCGTGTTTTTTGCAAGACAAGATTATGTAGGATCATCACTGCCTGTGGGTGTCACTGGAAACCTCGAGTTATGCACCGCTGTAATTAAATGGTTTAAATTTAATGGTACAAGAATAGTCTCTAGAACAACAGGGAGAGGAAAAACCCGAGTTGCGTGAATTTGGACTCGCATACTTAACATGCAATGTGGCGGTAGTAGCTGTTCACCCCTGGTTGGCACAAGTGGCGGTGTTATCATTATGGTGCGGCGTCTTTGCGGATCCGTGTGAATGGGTTTCAGCTTCCTGAGAGAGAGAGAGAGAGAGAGAGAGAGAGATATGGACAGATGGAGACATGTGTAGCCTACTGTGACTCTAAATTGCAATATGTTAATAGTATATAATGGTTAAGAGTAGAGTTGTCCTCCGCGAGAGACCAGTGTCGACATCCTCTCACTAAGGGTTGGGTTGGTTTAACGTCCAACAGCAGCACTATATAGGATGTATTGTGGACGGGCGCCAAGATTGACGTCTGACAATTTTATGTGCTGCTACACACGAGACAGGGCGGGGATACCATGAATCCTGTCTCAGTCGATCACATTAGGCTGCTTTCTTCTTTAAAACGCAGTAAAAAAACAACTCAGTCCGTACATTGCTCAACCGCCTTACTTTCAACAATGAAATAAAAGAAATGTAGTAAGCACGCGTCACGCTTGCATCTGGGACCAGAAACACTGTGCGCTCTCTTTGTGAAACGCCTCTGCTTATATTTTCTCAAACCTGTGAAATATCGTTCTAAAAACGGACTCCTTTTCATCAGTGAGCGGTACAATATGTGCAACGTGCATACGGTGTTCTTTCTTTTTTTTCAATGGGGGTGGGGGTTGGGGGCGTTCAAATGCGCTAGTGCTACTTTCACTTGCACTTGGTGAGTTTATTTTTACGGCACGTCAGCACGGTAACGGCTATGTTGTGCCCATGATGCCCTAAGACAGTTAATGCATTATATATAAATACTAGTAGCAACGGTGACTCCTTATCTCTTTGAGTAGTAAAAGCATCAAAATTGTGCGTAAAAGGTTTGGTTAAAAGTGAAGGGTATGTACAGTAGTTTAAAAGATCCACGTGTAGGGTTATCACAGTTAAATTTACACCAATGTCTTTCAGGTACCTAAGTAGGCGCTGAGGGCTAACATTTATAAGTAAATATGCTCTCTAGAGGCTTGGAAGCCAGGTACAAATTTCAGTAGCACCTACAGTAAACATGTGTAAGAGACAAGAAGCACCTGCAGTACACATATGTAAGAGACAAGTAGCACCTACAGTACACATATGTAAGAGACAAGTAGCACCTACAGTACACATATGTAAGAGACAAGTGACGTGCCGTAAAAATAAACTCACTCACGCTACTTGTCTCTTACACATGTGTACTGTAAACTGTAGGTGCTACTTTAGTGATTGAGAGTACGCGTTGTGTGTCTTGTCGCTTAGCGTCCAATGCCAGCACTGTATAGTCTATGTTGTGGACGGGCCACAAGACTGTTGAGTTAAGACGACCTGGTCCTTTGTCGGAACTGGTGACTTAATAGAATGTACTTACTCTATGTAAGATGGGATGTAGCAGCGATGTCCAGTGGGGGTCCTATCGTGGAAATGAAATGTGTCACACTGCTTTAGTGCTTAGTCAATACGTCCTGGTCTGTGGTCTGTTGTCGGAACTGGTCACTTAATGACTGCCGTTCCAGTTTTAGGTTCCAGGATCGGCTGGTGCGCCTTGGCCGTTTTTAAGCATCATGTAGTGTTCACACAGTTTATGTGGGCCAATAAGCGCATGTGGTGGAGTATTACTCTCTCAATCTAGAAGTCCACGTGTCAAACCCACGATCGGGCCAATTTATTAGTCGGATTTCGATTCCTACTATTTGGGTCGGGTCGGTGTGAGTACAATCACTTATGTGATCAGCTGACATAGGAGTCATGGTATCCCCCGTACTGTCTCATGTGTGGCAGCACGTAAAATTGCAAGAAGTTAGTTTTGGGACCCGTCGCCGCATTGGATCCTCATTGACACTGGGAAGCTAGAAGACGGAACTATGAAGGAGCGGCTAGATCAGCGACGCACTTGTCCTGCCCTACTGCATGTGTTGGGTCAGTGTCAGTGTGTGTCAGTATATCGTGAGCGGTTGGCAAAGTCCCGACCATTTCACTGCTGCAGCAGCTTTCTATAGACCTTCAACTTGAAGCCGTGCCACATCACATGGCATTGTTTCTTCCTATACGTGTATTTTTTAACTCGAGCCTGGTCTGACTTCAGCAACATGACCTCCTAGAAAGCAAACACTCCATGATGATGTTGTTGTTATGTCGTTGTTTTTTTTGCTGTCGCTCATGCTGCTGATAAAGTTAAGAGCATGCGCAGTAAATATAACGAAGAAATCAAACGCGCTCACATTTAATGACTTGTTTGTCGTTTTTTTCTTTTTCTTTTTTTTCCCCTACGAAGTGGAGACGACGTCTTTCCTTTATGTGCGGTCTGCGAGAGAAAACGGAATTGTAATTAAATGACATGTTTATGTTTTCATTCCATTAAAACATCTCTCTGTTGTCCTCGGGGGAATTAATCATAATTTCAGATCTTGTTTTTCTCTGAGGTGAGGATGTGGCCTTAATTAGGAGCTGTCACGGCGGACTGACGTAAACACTGGGGGTGGGGAGAGGGGAGAGAGAGAGAGAGATTCAGACAGAGGGGGAGAGAGGAAGGAGAAGATGAAAAAGAGGCGGACAAGGTGATAGATAGTACCTTGTAGAGAAAGAGAGTTTGACTGACAAACATAAAGAGGAGAGAGAGAGAGAGAGAGAGAGAGAGAGAGAGAGAGAGAGAGAGAGAGAGAGAGAGAGGGGGGGGGGGG
>RQTK01000051.1:759904-771396 GCA_003991915.1 Elysia chlorotica | reverse complement strand
CTCTCTCTCTCTCTCTCTCTCTCTCTCTCTCTCTCTCTCTCTCTCTCTCTCTCTCTCTCTCTCTATCTATCTATCTATCTCTATCTCTAAACATCTCTCTTTCACACCCCTACACATACGCACGCACACACACATCCATCCTCTCTCTCTCTATCTCTCTCCGTCTTTCTCTCCCCCTATTTTTGTACACATCTATCTATCTATCTTCTATCTATCTATCTATCTATCTATCTATCTATCTATCTATCTATCTATCTATCTATCTATCTATCTATCTATCTATCTATCTATCTATCTATCGTTCTACATGCCAGTCTATTGGTATCTTCTTTCTTCTATGTATTTATCTGCCTTTCTGTCTAATCTGCTTATCTCTCTTTCTATCTCTTGGTCTACTTAATGGTATATCTAGCCTCCCTGTCTATCTCATTACGTGTATTGTATCTATCTACGAGTACATTCAATTCAATTCAATTCAATTCAATGTTTATTCAGTCAATATATATATTTAAGAACTTAGCATACATTCCTTATCAATATGGACAACTCTGCATGTCATGTTTGTCTCACTTTGCCTTGTATAGCATTCTACCTAGTACCTGTATTTACAGGGGGAGGGGGGGGGCGTTGACCTTGGGGTAGAACATCGGCTTCCGACGCAGAAGGTTCGTGGTTCAAGCTCTGCCGATTTTGCTGCCTACTGATTGGGTCGGTTGGGTCGTTGTCAGTTTAACGTGACCGTCTGAGACAGGAGTCATGGTATCCCCGCCCTGTCTCGTGTGTGGCAGCACATAAAATAGCCAGACGTCGGTCTTCAACTTGTCGAACCCGCCCACTATAATTATTATGATATAGCTTATATACCTATAATATAGTGCTGACGTTGGACGTGAAGCAACAACGCAAAGAAAAGTTTTGCGCTTCAGTTTATTGTGGCTTTAATGGATGGTAGTCGTGTCTGTGTGTGTGTGTTTGTGTGTGGTCATTCTAGAAACCTGTAGATCACAATCTCTGGGTACTTTAATCATTACATACGCAGATTGAGAGAGAGAGAGAGAGAGAGAGAGAGAGAGAGAGAGAGAGAGAGAGAGAGAGAGAGAAAGAATGAGAGAGAGAGAGAAAGAGAGAGAGAGAGAGAGAGAGAGAGAGAGAGAGAGAGAGAGAGAGAGAGAGAGAGAGAGAGAGAGAGAGAGAGAGAGAGAGAGGGTGACAAAGAAGCGGCAGAGCGGTGCTAGTGTATAAGCCGCGCTGCGATATCGGTGTCCCCTCACACCCGCCGCGACTCGCGCCCCAGCAAGTACTCACTCTCTCTGTGTGCTCACTCAGTCTCTAGTCAGTCTCTGGCAAGTCGTGCTGTCTGCAGACACCTGTTCGCTCCTCCAGCAGTAAGTGGTATCTTCATCGCGTCACGGTTCATCGGGTTGATGAGACTCGGGGCTTGAGAGACGAGGCTCTTCCACTAGTTTGTACCAGAGTTTGTCACGTGTGAAGGCGTTGGTCGCCAGTTGGAAACTGCTCAGCCAGGTGACATCTGGCCAGTAGACAAGTGTGGATTCAATTTGTGTGTGTGGCTACGTGACGTGTGGCTTGTTTACCACTGTCAGGCTTGCCGCGCAGTTACATAATTCATAATCATCGCGAAACACTTGAGCCTCTGCCAGGACAGGCAAAGTAACACGTACTTGTGAGTTCTCGTGACATTTCAATATTGGACGTAATAATTCATATTGCTTGAACAACAAACCTACTTTATTCCGTCACAGCCAGCGCCAGTGTGATGTCTACTTTGCGAGCGCAAACGTCGTTGTTTTTATCGCTGGACTTGTTCTATGGCGTGTTTTGTGATGGAGAATTTCAGTTGAACCTGATATCGTAACCCTGACCAGTGGACAGTCACCGAGTTGTCGGACACATTGTAAACAGTTGGATACTCTGTAGGTTGTCAACATTTGTTGACATTGGCTACTCTCTGCATTGTTGTTGTTGACATTTTCTTCCCGCACACGTCACTGGTGAGCACTTTGTGACAGTGAATATTCCTTCTGCGCAATCGCTTCAAACCAAACTGACCGCTAGTATGACCAGCAGCGTGGCTCTGGCGTGTCCGCGACCCGTGGCCCACGTGCCGGACGTGGCGGGTTCGAGTCCCTGTGGCGCGGCGGCCGCCCTGGATCTGGACCTGCTGGCCGCCCTGGCCGCCAAGAAGCGCCGCAACATTCCCAGCCATTCCTAGCCATTCCCAGCCATTCCTAGCCATTCCCAGCCATTCCTAGCCATTCCCAGCCATTCCTAGCCATTCCCAGCCATTCCTAGCCATTCCCAGCCATTCCTAGCCATTCCTAGCCATTCCTAGCCATTCCTAGCCATTCCTAGCCATTCCTAGCCATTCCTAGCCATTCCTAGCCATTCCTAGCCATTCCCAGCCATTCCTAGCCATTCCTAGCCATTCCTAGCCATTCCCAGCCATTCCTAGCCATTCCCAGCCATTCCTAGCCATTCCCAGCCACCGTGGCCATAACCGGTCTGTTTCTTATGAGGGTGGTAACTAAAAAATGACGGAATGTTCAATCTAAACTTAATATATCTTTACACTCCTGAGAACAACCCTCCATTTTGATACAAGAATGTAGGATCAAAGTAGTTTATGAAGATGCAACGTGCTTGGTCTGAAATACAAGATAGTTACATATGTTTGAACACCGAGCAAGATTGGGTTACGGCCTTATGCAGTAGCACCCGCGTCACGCTGTTACTTTATGTTGTGTGAAATCTTGTTAGGTTGTCTTCTCAATTTTTGACTGTGGACTGAAGGTAAACACAACATACTTATGACCTGCAAATATTATTGTGTTCTGTTTGTATTAGTTTGTGTATACGTGTGTATACAGTAAGACATCGCGGAGTCTTTGCTCGCCCTATGGTTGTAAATTATCTACTTGTTTTACGCTGACCCAACTGTCGGACGATGAAGAGGCGTGCTGTGGTGGTCTCCCTCTATCCTGGGCGTGTCCAAACACCAGACGTTGTTTACTGCCTTAAGCCGGGTGTATGTTGTCGTGCCGGGTCGGGCGAGCCAGTGAGCTAGGGCTTAATCCCCGGTGTTAAGCTCTAAAGACCGTTAGACGGACTGCCAGAGTTACGACACCATCGGTAAATCAGTGGGGAATGTTGGCACGGGTCACGTGATCTGCCGCATCTTCAGACTTGAGTCGTGGGCCTGGGATTGCAGACGCTCTTGTCTTCTATCTGTACTTCTCCGTCTTTCCTCTTCCATGTCTTTTCTCTTCCATGTCTTTCCTTCTCCCTCTTCTTTCTGTCCCCTATCCACACAATGCTTCAACTGTTTTCCTTCTTTTCGCAACGTTCGTATTTTTTTGTTCCATTTGTCCAACCGGCCACCGCCCACCAACCAGTTTAAGCGAAAATCCCCTTGTACCCGGAGTCCACTTCTGATCTTTTGATATCGCACGGGTCGAATTTATTTAGTCTTCTGTTCGGGGAGAAATTAAGATTTTAACACACACACACGCACACGCAAAAAAGATCTGTTGCTTAACAATTCCCGAACTCCTCCACAAGTCGCCTGAATGTTTAATGATGCACAAACTCTGTCTGTCTGCCCGCCCGCCTGTTTGTCCGTCTCTCTGTCTCTCTGTCTGTGTGTGTCTCTCTCTTTCCCTCTCTGTCTCTGTCTCTGTCTCTCTCTCTGTGTCTCTCTCTCTGTGTCTCTCTCTCTCATTGTGCCCACTCTGCCATTGATTTCCGAGCGGATGGCCCGAGGCCAAGCCTATCCCGAGAGCGTGCAGTGAGCGCCAGGAGCGGCAGTGAGGCTAGCGTCTGGACTGTCCAGCCGGGGGATCCACAGTTCGAATCTCACCTGGTATCAGCGTCTGTTTATCATTAGAGCGGTATTGGGAACATGGGATGGACTTCAGACTATCCAACTGCCCTACGACAAGGTGTCACGTGTCAGGCTTGTGTGGTGATTGTGTACCCGCGGGCTTGTTGTTTGTTAGTTTACCCTGTGATTCCGGATAAACCTAATCCCACATAAGCCACCGCTCAAAAGACACACAGTTTAATAGATTATACTATCAATGTCTAACACGACTATGTTGTTGTTTGTTCCAGAAAAAATCCAAGCGTTCCCTGCTTCGCGTGTCGGCCTCGCTCATCAACCTGGTCTCCCCGAGTAGGAACAAAAACGTGAGTACATCTCTCTCTCTCTCTCTGAGGAGAACTATATATACAATGTGTGTCTAAACCGTATGTTCCCTCTGTCCCCCAGGAGAACTATATATACAATGTGTGTCTAAACCGTATGTTCCCTCTGTCCCCCAGGAGAACTATATATACAATGTGTGTCTAAACCGTATGTTCCCTCTGTCCCCCAGGAGAACTATATATACAATGTGTGTCTAAACCGTATGTTCCCTCTGTCCCCCAGGAGAACTATATATACAATGTGTGTCTAAACCGTATGTTCCCTCTGTCCCCCAGGAGAACTATATATACAATGTGTGTCTAAACCGTATGTTCCCTCTGTCCCCCAGGAGAACTATATATACAATGTGTGTCTAAACCGTATGTTCCCTCTGTCCCCCAGGAGAACTATATATACAATGTGTGTCTAAACCGTATGTTCCCTCTGTCCCCCAGGAGAACTATATATACAATGTGTGTCTAAACCGTATGTTCCCTCTGTCCCCCAGGAGAACTATATATACAATGTGTGTCTAAACCGTATGTTCCCTCTGTCCCCCAGGAGAACTGCGGCTTCAAGGTCCCCAGCTCGCCGCTCCGCGCGCCGCCCGCCGCCTCGCCCTACAAGCCGCCGCGTCCGTCGCCCGCCAAGCGGCGCGTGCAGCTCTCCTGGCTCGACTCGTTCGGCGCGTGCAGGGAGGACGCCCAGGGCTGTCTCGGCGCGGCGCTCTCACACAGCGAGATCAAGCGTCAGGAGGTGAGTGCAGGCAGAGAGAGAGGGGGGGGGGAGAGGGAGGAAGAGAGAGAGAGACTGAGACAGAGAGAGGGGGAGAGAGAAGGGTTGTATGTCACACAGCGAGATCAAGCGCCAGGAGGTGAGTGCACACAGAGAGAGGGGGAGAAGGAGGGAGGGAGAGAGAGAGAGGGGAGAGAGAAGGAGAGCGAGAGAGGGAGGGAGAGATGCGAGATAAGTGTCAGGATGTCAGAAGATAGATAGGTACAGGGCTGTCTCAGCGCGGCGCTGTCACAAATCGAGATTAAGCGCCAGGAGGTGAGTGCAGGCAGAGGGAGAGAGATAGGGAGGGAGAGAGAGAGAGAGAGATAAGGGAATTAGAATGTAACACAGAGAGATAGTGGTGGTCAGAGAGAGAGACGGACTAAGTAAGAGAGACAGACAGACAGAGAGAGAGAGATACAGAGAGAGATAAGGGTTGTATGTCCCATAGCGAGATCAGTGGCAGGATGTGAGAACATAGATAGGTACAGGGGTAGCTGGATTGCCATATACAAGGGTTAGTAGATAAGAAAGATAAGGTTGGCGTGGAAAGAAGATGGGAGGGTACGAGGGAGAGCGACGGATTGAAAGTAAAGGAAAAGTGCGAGGAAAAGGAGTGGGAGGGAGATAGGGGTCCCATGCCGCCACACTGACCTGTGTCCACTGAGCGCGTCCACTGACCTGTGTCCATGTCTGTGTGTGTTTCAGGCCATCTACGAGCTGTTCCAGGGCGAGACGGACATGCTGGAGGACCTGACCAACATCACCAAGGTAAACACACACTGTACTACTAAATAGCTTACACAGCGCTTCATGACTGGTTTACACAGTCAGCGCTTCATGGCTAGTTTCTAGTATACAAGTCACACAAGGTAAACACACACACACTGGCTTACACAGTTAGCGCTTCATGTATTCAGTATGACCAACATCACCAAGGTAAACACACACACATATACTAGCTTACACAGTTATTACACAGTTACCGCTTCATGGCTTCAGACTAGTTTGTATTCAGTATACAAGTTTTGTATTCATCACGTACAGAGTAATTATACATGCATGCATATGGTCATGGTTTATGATCACATTATCACGCTAGACACAGCTAGAGGTTCGGTTAAAAGAGAACTGCTTCCGTTGTTACGGGCCTAGTCTGATGTGTGAGGCTGTTCGGTTCTACTGGAACCCTGGACACGCCCTGTGTCAGGCCGTTTGGAGTGGACACTGCAGGACTGCATGCTCTATACATCTATACGTCGATACTCCGCTTTCTTTTAACCGAATATTGTTTTATTTTCACTTGGTTCTGCTTTCATAAGTTCTTGCTAGAACACATACCTCGTTTGTAGTTGTATTTTTTTCATTGTTAAATTTACATATATAAGGCGATGTAGTCACCTCCACGGAGATCGACTTTGATCGTCTCTTGTCAGTTTTTGTATGTACACTGCACAACGCTAGTAGAGCTAAGTAACTGATAGCGTCGCCCTGAACTAACAGTAAGAGTAACGTGCCTGTGGTTTCCCGTCCCCAGTTCTACCGGGACCCGCTGCTCAAGCTGGGCCTCATCTCCCAGGCCGAGTCGGACACTTTCTTCGGCTCTGATGCCCGTCCATGAAGGTAGGTGCCCAAAACAAACCATGCACTGTACGCCCTGATGCCCGTCCATGAAGGTAGGTGCCCAAAACAAACCATGCACTGTACGCCCTGATGCCCGTCCATGAAGGTAGATGCCCAAAACAAACCATGCACTGTACGCCCTGATGCCCGTCCATGAAGGTAGGTGCCCAAAACAAACCATGCACTGTACGCCCTGATGCCCGTCCATGAAGGTAGGTGCCCAAAACAAACCATGCACTGTACGCTCTGATGCCCGTCCATGAAGGTAGGTGCCCGAAACAAACCATGCACTGTACGACTGTACGTACGCTTCCCTACAGCCTGGACCCAAAGCCACGCTCTTAGCGCCAACTTTCACTCTCTTCTCTGCCTTCTCTTCTCGCCCATTCCAACTTTACTCAGCTGTTTCTATAGCGACGTTTGTTCTGATGCGGACAAGGTAAAGAAAGCACTACAGCTTTATCCTCAAGTTAGAAGCGGGTCTATCACTGCATCACCGTGTGCGTGTGTGTGTTTGGGTGCGCGTGGGTGTGTGTGTGTGTGGAAACAGTGGCCTATCGTCTCAGACTTTTCCACTCATGTGTTCGGGTTCTGTATTCTGTACATAAGGATAATGGGGGAAGAGCAGTTAAATGGTAGAGTGTGAGATTTCTAATCAGAACTCGCGGGTTCAAATTCCGACGAGTTTGTTTTGTTCTGTACTGGTTGGGCCGGTGCAGTACAATGTACATTGTGATCGGCCTAGAGAGAAGTCCTGATAACCCTTTTTTCTCTGTGTGACAGTACGCATTGATTGTCGGACGTTAGTTTTGGGACCCGGCCACGAGATAGCCTAGTTGCTGATGATGGGCGTTAGGAATCCAGCTAACAAATAAACCAAAGCCTTGAATTGTATTATCATCGTGCACATAAAATGTGTATAAACACCGGCTCAGTGTAGAGCTAAGTAGGAGACCTGCGTCACGGGGTAAGTAAGCAGGAAAACAATGCTGAGACACCAGGCAACAGACAACAAACATTCCTGGCCAGACAAAAACAATAGGGATTGGTTTAGAAGGCGGGGCGAGCACGGCGACTTGCGTCAGAGCGACCCTGGTCTGTGTTGGGCTGATGGCTGCTCACACTCAGTGTGATGGTGCTGATAGTACTGATACCCGCTGGGGTAATATATAAGCCTTACCGTGTGCTGGTGGCTGCTCACACTCAGTGCGATGGTACTGATACCCACTGGGATGATAATTATATAGATCTAAGCCTTACCGTGTGCTGGTGGCGTGTGCCGCTAGTTTTTATTGCGCCTATTGTCCAAACATCTCCTGAGAACATTGATTGATTGATTGCTTGATCAAACCTAGTAAGGGCGTTCACCGGGGACAGCTTAGCGTAAACCTTCTCTCTCTCTCCGGCAAGCTCTGGCAATGAACTTGTCAATACAATGTACATGCACTGGGTCACGCGAAGAGCAGCTTGGCTCTCCTCTAGGTCATGCACGGGATAGAGAGAGAGAGAGAGAGAGAGAGACAGAGAGAGGGAGAGAGAGATGGAGAGAGAGAGCGAGGAGTGGGCAGCCCTAGTCCTATTGATTCTCCGGTGTGTATACCGGTAGCGAGAGATTGTTTGGGAGAGCCGCGTCACCTGGCGTGAGCTGAGCTCAGTCAACATCTGCTCCACACTCCTATAATAACTTATTTGGTTGGGCTTAGCCACGTCAGCATTTCTGGGTACAGCTGACCCACCAGAAAGGAACAAGGCAGCTCGATCAGGGTTGAGGGGAGCGCGGTGGTCCAGGGGTAGGACATCGGCTTCCGACGCAAAAGGTCCCGAGTTAGAATCCTGACTGTTGCGTTCCCTACTGGTTGGGTCGGTGTCAGTATAATGTGACCGGCTGCCCTGTCTCGTGTGTGGCAGCACATAAAATTGTCAGACGTACAGACGTACGTCTTGGGGCCCGTCCACAATATAGTATATATAGTGCTGCAGTTGGATGTTAAACCAACCCAACAACAACAACATCGATCAGGGTTGAACCTGCGCCCTTTGGTTAGAAGGGTTGCCATCTTCCAATGAGCCACCCGGTCTCCCATCTGAATAGCTAAGACAAATAAGACACACGAGTTGTCTCAAACAGCAGCAACAATAATCAACATTAACAACATCAACAATAATAATAATAATAATAATAATAATAATAATAATAATAATAATAATAATAATAATAATAATAATAATAATGATGATGATAAACGACATTTGTATTATGCATATGTGTGTAGCGGCACAACACCGTGCGAGCCGTGAAAACATGCATTGTGTAGGTCCAGGGTGTGCATGCTCCCTCAACATGTGTTTGTTTGTTGTGTGTTTCAGAACTGATCGGCCGGCTGCAGGAGCAGAGGAAGCCTGACGGCAGGACTGAGAACATCGGCCAGCACATCCACGACTGGGTGAGACATGCATGCAGTACAACCTTACACCCTAGAGGGGGAGGGACTCGAGGTGTTGGTGTTCACACCGCTAGACTTAGATTTCTTCACTGATCCTCACCTGATGCAGCCCTGTCCTCTACGCAATTGTTTGGGAAATGCAGGGGATTTGTAGGGGATGTGAAACTTAGAGTGGCTAAGTAGATTCGGGTAAAATTTGTCTTCCCAAGCTTTCAAAATATCTGAAATGTAGTCACTTTCTGCTTTTATTGCTCTTTTTTTATTGACTTGAAAAAGCACACTGTGTTTATGACCAATGTGTGTGTGTGACCAATGTGTGTGTGTGGGTGTGCGTGCGTGTGTGTGTGGTGTGTGTATGAAGAGCTTGAGAAAGTTCTAAGTGTGAACAGGCTACCACTAACCACACCACCTGAGTCAATCTCCACATCTAGGGGACAGAACTGGAATCACAAACGTACCTTAAAAATTGAATTATGTGCCTTTTTTTTTTTAAAGTCTACAACAATGAAGAATGGCAGGAGATCCCAGGGGACAAAACTTTCTTTAGATCTAACTGACAATGTACATGAGTACATTTGAAGATAGGACTTTTCCAATGAGCAGCAAGGCGTACACAGTGTATATAACTTGAATACCAAGCGCTGAACTGTCTTACCAATAAAGTCGAATTCCAGTGTATCTATAAATAACTCATGTTTTTGTCCCCTCCCTCCCCGCAGGCCGATCGGCTGAGCGTGTACGTCGACTACTGCGCCAACCAGATCCAGGCCAAGGCCATGTTTGACGAGAAGAAGTCCGAGCCGGCGATGGAGGACTTCCTGCAGCGGTGCCTGGCATCGCCCTTCAGCCGCAAGCTGGACCTGTGGACCCTGCTCGGTGAGTGACCGCTCAGTCTGACTCTGAGACACCGGGGCGTAACACAGGAGTGTCTATATCTCTTCCATGTGAAATTTATGGCCCTGGCCACCATTCAGGGGGACATAACTAGAAATATTTAAAGACTTGTAAAAAATCGGTTTATGTGCCTTACTTTTTTAATGGTAACATTAAAAGAATACATGTATTTCTTAATTGAAAATCTAGTGAGGTGAAAATCAACTTAGGAAGTATTAGACTTTGCAGCAGTGTCTTCTGTTACATCAAAGAGCCAAGTAAATTGCCTTCTCTGACCTGAGTGAGGTGGTTCAAAGTTTTGAGATGTTTTGTTGTTTGTTTCAGACGGAGCCCGAGGCCGGTTTGTCAAGTACCCACTGCTGGTCCGTGCCATCCTCAAATATGTAAGTACCGAGTTCTGCTAATATTGCCGGTACACTGAGACAGGACAGAGCTGGCTAGTGCATGTACTGTTCACCTCGCAGCTCTAACCACAATCACATTTGTTACTTTACTCATTGGGCAGGATTTGTTTTAAATTGACCATATTTTTTTCTCTTTTAAAGAGTGTGATCTCTCCTAGGAAAAGAAAGCGATAATGTGAATAAACTAAACCCTGCAGTTGATGACTATGCTTACTGTGCCAAGTGACTTCCACCCTTCTGATATATTATTTTCCTTTGTTAATGAAAGTTGTGAGATATTAAATCTGATTTTGGTGAAGCTGTCTCAGACGCATTTACCGGACTGTCTCAGAGCTGATTTCTGCAGTTACTAAACACGTGTGTTTCACATTCTCTTTGTTCGCAGACTCAGAACAGTGACGATGTGTATCACCTCGAGAGAGCGGTACGTTTATATTTTTTTTAATTTATTCAGGGTATTTTATTTTCTCTCATATCTTTGCTTAATGAATGTAAATGCTGAAATTTATATTTAAAAGCAGCTATCTTGTATTTTTATAATGATTAATATGACTAACAATGCAAGAAAAGTTTTTGAACTTTGTGAACATCTTTGTTGATGTACGGATGTGGACAAACTTTGTCAGAGAGCATGTGACTAACTTTCCCCCACGCCTGTGTCTGTGTCCCAATGCCTGACTTTCCCCATGCCTGTGTCTGTGTCCAAATGCCTGACTTTCTCCTGTGTCTGTGTCCAAATGCCTGACTTTCCCCCATGCCTGTGTCTGTGTCCAAATGCCTGACTTTCCCCCACGCCTGTGTCTGTGTCCCAATGCCTGACTTTCCCCCACGCCTGTGTCTGTGTCCAAATGCCTGACTTTCCCCCACGCCTGTGTCTGTGTCCCAATGCCTGACTTTCCCCCACGCCTGTGTCCCCAGCTGGAGCGCCTGGAGCGGATCATCCATCGAGCAGACGAGGAGACGGGGGCGTCGAGGTGCAGGCACGCCAAGTCCAGCCTGGTCTACCTGTTTGAGGAGCAGGTCAGTTCACGGTGACCTCACACATCTGGGTTTGTGGCTCGACTCAGAGAGGGGGGGGGTCACAAAGAAAATTCAGTTATTAAAGAAAGCAAAAAGGTTTATTTGTTGTTCCAGAAAGTTTAAAGAACG
>RQTK01000051.1:733110-745726 GCA_003991915.1 Elysia chlorotica | reverse complement strand
TATGTATGTATGTATGTATGTATGTATATATAATTATATAATTGTATATGTTTATGTATGTGTGTGTAGATATACATAGATACCGTAAATACAATGATTGTTTATGATTGTTTAAACACATTCTTAATATTAACTTTTAGGTAATATGTCGTGTACCTTACTAAATGTATTATTTTTATTTGATATTTTACTGCTCTGAATGTCATATATTTCATAGTTATACATTTTTAGTCCACCACTAAGGTTTTTATTTCTAATTTTTAATAATGTTACGCGCATAGAGCACCACCTCTGTGTAGTGGTTATGCGCGCTAGAAAAACCATGTATTATTATTATTATTATTATTATTATTATTATTAAGGACTGAGTGCTTCTATTTTGTATGAGCAAGGCACCACAGAATAATACCATAACAGAACTACACAACATTTCTCCGGGTGAGATCGTCAAAGTTCGGATTCCAAATTTTATTTGAACTGATAAATGGTATTTACAGAGGTGCACCGCGCATTGCATCTTTAAAGCATCCTGACGATCAGTATGCTAATTCTTCATGAACGATTCTTTTTTCCTATTAAAAAAAGATTTGACGTTAAAATGAACTAAATTAAAAAAAAACAACAACACACACATTTTACAGTAATATTGATGAGGATCTTTAGATTTGTTTCCTTGTGTGTGTGTTTCGTGCTGCGATCTGGATCAAGTCACAGTTTGGCAGCAATTCGACAAGAATCTGCACTTCAAAATATGACGGTCTCGGTATGGATTTTGTTACGTCGTCGTAAGTATGTGCGTCATGATTCTGAGTAATGTACGCTATGGTTCTGTGCAATTTCAATCTGTGGAGAGCAATTTGTGTGCTTTGATTTTGTGCGGTATATTTTCTCTGTGGTACACAACATGCATGCTGTGACTCTTCAGTAAACAATAGTTTGCGTGTGATGTGTACAATACTTATTCTTTAGTGAGCAATAATGTGTGTGTGTGTGTGTGTTTGGTATAATAATTATTCTGTGGTAAGCAATATGTGTGTGAGTGATTCTGTAAAATACTAATTCTGTGGTGAGCAATACGAGTGTGTGTGATTATATACACTACTACCAATATGGAAATTAATTGTCAAAGAACATAATGGATATAAAATTGAAATTAAAATCATGATCATTATTTTGTTAATGACTTTTAACAACAACAACAAAAACAAAACAAAACAAAAACACACACAAGAGTAAGAAAATCTGGAAATTGAGAAACTACTTGTCCAAAGTCTACCTTGATCATTTCAAAGAAGTCGGGAGTGTTGACTTCCTCCACGGCCTCCAGGAATGGCCAGGAGTGCTCGTTCTTCTTGATGGTCAGCAGTACTTGATGTACCTACCACCACTACTACCACTACTACTACATGTAAGTGAGCGGTGTTGGCGGCTCACCTCACAAGCCCCGCCCCCCGAGCTCCCCGCGGCGCAGATGTGGGAGGAGGTGATGAAGTCGGCCCAGGTGGCGGCGCATGTCGCTCTGTCGATGAGGTCAACCTCCGCCTCGTTCAGGACACGGGCGTCCGTGGCACCTGGGGGTGGACGTTCAGGTGGGAGATGTTAGACAGGGTCACGTGCTATCAGGACGTTGAGGTGGGAGATGTTAGACAGAGTCACGTGCTATCTGGACGTTCAGGTGGGAGATGTTAGACAGGGTCACGTGCTATCTGGACGTTCAGGTGGGAGATGTTAGACATTGTCACGTGCTATCAGGACGTTCATGTGGGAGATGTTAGACATTGTCACGTGCTATCAGGACGTTCAGGTGGGAGATGTTAGACAGGGTCACGTGCTATCAGGAGAACAAGAAGGAGCACTTCTTGTCATCTGAGTCTATCTGTCTGACACAGTCTCTCTCTGTGTCTCTCTGTCTCTCTCTAAGTTTCTCTCTGTCTATGTCTTTGTCTCTCTGTCTGTCTCTCTCTAAGTCTCTCTGTCTCTGTCTTTGTCACTCTGCCTGTCTCCGACTCTGCCTGTATCTCTGTCTGTCCGTTTGTCTGTCTCTCTGTCTCCCTATCTCAATTTTTTCCTCTCTCTTTTCATTTTGCGTCCCTTATGTTTGCAAGAGATCCCACACGTTAGGCCTTCCTTTTCTGTGAGTGATCAAGCTACGCTGTTGAAAAACTACCATAGGTCACCCTTCCTTTTCTGTGAGCGATTAAGCCACGCTGTTGAAAAACTACCATAGGTCACTATTAGGCGTCTGGCCAAGAACTGAGTACACCACTCTCGGACCCCTGAACTCTTGGGGACCTTTGAGACGCTAGCCCTGGGAGGCAGCACGTCTACCATTAGTACCAACCCGGCGGAGCAGCAAACCAGTGTAGGTCAAGGTCGTGTGGACTCACCCAGCGTGTATGGCCTGGGCGTGTGTACTCACCCAGCGTGCGGCCCCAGCCTGTGGACTCACCCAGCGTGCGGCCCCAGCCTGTGACCCAGCATCTGGTGCTAGGTCCGTGCAGCGTCCGGCTCCTGTGGTCAGCGCTCGCCTCCTGCCCCGGCAGGCACACGGGGCTGATGGACCTGGCACACAGAGCACGGGGAAAACAGGGTTAGCGACTGTGACACGGGGAAAACAGGGTTAGCGACTGTGACTGTGACACGGGGAAAACAGGGTTAGCGACTGTGACACGGGGAAAACAGGGTTAGTGTGACTGTGACACGGGGAAAACAGGGTTAGCGACTGTGACACGGGGAAAACAGGGTTAGCGACTGTGACACGGGGAAAACAGGGTTAGCGACTGTGACACGGGGAAAACAGGGTTAGCTACTGTGACACGGGGAAAACAAGGTTAGTGTATGTGGCATGGGGGAAAACAGGGTTAGCGACTGTGACACGGGGAAAACAGGGTTAGCGACTGTGACACGGGGAAAACAGGGTTAGTGTGACTGTGAGTGCCCCTTTTGTCCGTTAGCGACTGTGACACGGGGAAAACAGGGTTAGCGACTGTGACACGGGGAAAACAGGGTTAGCGACTGTGACACGGGGAAAACAGGGTTAGCGACTGTGACACGGGGAAAACAGGGTTAGCGACTGTGACACGGGGAAAACAGGGTTAGCGACTGTGACACGGGGAAAACAGGGTTAGTGACTGTGACACGGGGAAAACAGGGTTAGCGACTGTGACACGGGGAAAACAGGGTTAGCGACTGTGACACGGGGAAACAGGGATAGTGACTGTGACACGAGGAAAACAGGGTTAGCGACTGTGACACGGGGAAAACAGGGTTAGCGACTGTGACACGGGGAAAATGAATGAGTTGATAATATTGTTCGCACACAAAATAAGAAAACGTTGAAAAAAATATTGTGTTTAAGACATAACATACGTCATAGAAAGTAAAAAAAACTAAACCCTACTCTGTTATTTAAATAATTATTATGTATGCGTGCAAATTAGTTTTGTGGAAATAGATCTAGTAAAGAGCTGGGTGGAAATTAGTTCCATGAACCTAGATCTAGTTGAGAAGTGGGGTGCAAGTTGGTTTTGTGAACCTAGATCTAGATTAGAAGAGAGTTGGATTCAAGTTAGTTCTGTGATACTAGATCTAGTTGAGAAGTGGGGTGAAAGTTAGTTTTGTGAAACTAGGTCTAGTTGAGAAGTGGGGTGAAAGTTAGTTTTGTGAAACTAGGTCTAGTTGAGAACTGGGGTGCAAGTTAGTTTTGTGAAACTAGATCTAGTTGAGAAGTGGGGTGAAAGTTAGTTTTGTGAAACTAGATCTAGTTGAGAAGTGGGGTGAAAGTTAGTTTTGTGAAACTAGGTCTAGTTGAGAAGTGGGGTGAAAGTTAGTTTTGTGAAACTAGATCTAGTTGAGAAGTGGGGTGAAAGTTAGTTTTGTGAAACTAGGTCTAGTTGACAACTGTGGTACAGGTTAGTTTTGTGAAACTAGGTCTAGTTGACAACTGTGGTGCAAGTTAGTTTTGTGAAACTAGGTCTAGTTGAGAAGTGGGGTGAAAGTTAGTTTTGTGAAACTAGATCTAGTTGAGAACTGGAGTGGAAATTAGGTCTGTGAACCTACATCTAGATTAGAAGAGAGATGGATTCAAGTTAGTCCTGTGAAACTAGATCTAGATTAGAACTGGGGTCTAGTGTCCGTGCTGCACAGACCTGGTCATGGTGACTGGATTGGCCAGATGGACGAGCCCCACGTCATTCGGGTAGTTGCCCCCGTGCCTGTAGTCCGGGTGACCGATCAGCCTGTCGACCTTGACCCGCCTCTCCCCGGGGTCAGCAGAGCTCAAGTTGTAGGAGCCCAGGACGGCGGTCACGGAGAAGGCGTTGCTCAGTCTGGCAGAGAGAGAGGTGCATCGGATTGTGTCAGAATTCACATTGATGGCTGTTATTCACAGTTTCTTGGCGGAGAGAGAGAGAGAGAGAAAAGAGAGAGAGAAAGAGAGAGAGAGAGAGAGAGAGAGAGAGAGAGAGAGAGAGAGAGAGAGAGAGAGAGAGAGAGAGAGAGGGGTGCACACTGGAGAGAGAGAGAGGTGCATCGGATTGTGTCAGAATTCACAATACACTCGTCATCTTTGTATTGTTTAGCACTAGGACTTCGTTATGACTATGGTGAACGCACAAAATGTATTTTTAAATGTAAACCGCTCTCAGCCTAAGTTCTTTTGAGATAGGGAGAGGGAAAAAAATGATCGTATTAGAAAAAAATTATCACTCACGCGTGTTTCCTGTGTCCATCTCACCCCCCCTAAAAAAACCCTTTGTTTGACCAGACCCCAAACTCACGCGTGTATGCAGTGTCCAGCGGTGACCACCCATGACTCGTGCACCAGGGCCCCTCCGCAGACGTGGACCCAGCGGCCGGAAGTGACGTTGTACTCCTGCAGACTGACCTGCCAGGCCCAGCGGCCCGGACTGGCCTCCTGACCGCCCACTATCCAGTTGGATGACCGCAGTCCGCAGCGCTCTGGGCGGGTCAAGCACCGGTCAGTGACAGAGGCATGTACAGCAATAGATAAAGGCATGTACAGCAATACTCAGAGTTTAGGAGAGAGAAGATTCATTGATAAAGGCATGTACAGCAATAGGCAGAGTTTAGCAAAGAGAGGATTCATTGATAAAGGCATGTACAGCAATAGAGTTTAGCAGAGAGAAGATTCATTGATAAAGGCATGTACAGCAATACTCAGAGTTTAGCAGAGAGAAGATTCATTGATAAAGGCATGTACAGCAATACTCAGAGTTTAGCAAAGAGAGAAGATTCATTGATAAAGGCATGTACAGCAATACTCAGAGTTTAGCAAAGAGAAGATTCATTGATAAAGGCATGTACAGCAATAGGCAGAGTTTAGCAAAGAGAAGATTCATTGATAAAGGCATGTACAGCAATAGGCAGAGTTTAGCAAAGAGAAGATTCATTGATAAAGGCATGTACAGCAATACTCAGAGTTTAGCAAAGAGAAGATTCATTGATAAAGGCATGTACAGCAATACTCAGAGTTTAGTAAGGAGAGAGATTCATTGATAAAGGCATGTACAGCAATACTCAGAGTTTAGTAAGGAGAAGATTCATTGATAAAGGCATGTACAGCAATACTCAGAGTTTGGCAAAGAGAAGATTCATTGACAAAGGCATGTACAGCAATAGATAAAGGCATGTACAGCAATACTCAGAGTATAGCAAAGAGGAGATTCATTGAGAAAGGAATGTACAGCAATTGATAAAGGCATGTACAGCCATAGTCAGTGTTTAGCAAAGAGTAGATTCTTTGATAAAGGCATGTACAGCAATACTGTTTAGCAAAGAGAATATAAGGCAGAATGGCAAGAGAATCGGTGAATGACATCAGCGACTGGCTACAAGGAAGGCCCACCGAGGCCGGATGGGTAACCAAAGACAGGAGGGAGCTTTTCATATGCATTGTGCAAGAGGCAACGTCTGGTACAACGGACAAGTCAACATGATGATGATGATGATGATGATGATGATGATGATGATGATGATGATGATGATGATGATGATGATGATGATGATGATGATGATGATGATGATGATGATGATGATGATGATGATGATGATGATGATGATGATGATGATGATGATGATGATGATGATGATGATGATGATGATGATGATGAATTTAGTTATTTATTATTTTAAAACAATGTTCTATTCACATTAAATTGGCTACAAGAATAACTTGACATTAACGTTTATTTTAAGTATGCATTGATTGATAGAACGAACTGTTTTTTATAAAGATCACCGAGTAGCCTACACATTGATAATGGAATCTTTTTATAGACCACCTCAACCCCCCACCCCCGTAATCCAAATCTAGTGTGAGGTAAAGGTACAGGTATGTTTATACGGATCACTTTGTTAGTGTGAGGTAAAGGTACAGGTATGTTGACACGGATCACTTTGCTAGTGTGAGGTAAAGGTACAGGTATGTTTACATGGATCACTTTGTTAGTGTGAGGTAAAGGTACAGGTATGTTTACACGGATCACTTTGTTAGTGTGAGGTAAAGGTACAGGTATGTTTACATGGATCACTTTGCTAGTGTGAGGTAAAGGTACAGGTATGTTTATACGGATCACTTTGTTAGTGTGAGGTAAAGGTACAGGTATGTTTACATGGATCACTTTGCTAGTGTGAGGTAAAGGTACAGGTATGTTGACACGGATCACTTTGTTAGTGTGAGGTAAAGGTACAGGTATGTTTATACGGATCACTTTGCTAGTGTGGGGTAAAGGTACAGGTATATTTACATGGATCATTTTGTTAGTGTGAGGTAAAGGTACAGGTATGTTTACATGGATCACTTTGCACTTTGCTAACCCATTCCACCTGACGCCGGAACATCACAAGCGGTGTGATCCAGGCAGCAACTATTCATGTTTTCTCCTTGTATCTTTCCATCTTATGGTGTATGTAAGAGCACTCTCCGGGTGAAATTATAATGTTTAGGCAGTTGAGTTGGTTTAAAGTCCAACATCAGCACTATTATAGGCTATATTGTGGACGGGCCCCAAGACTAGCGTCTGGCAATTATAATATGTACTGCCACACACGAGACAGGGTGGGGAAACCATGACTCCTGATCACATTAAACTGACACCGACACAACCAGTAGGAAGCGAAATCGTCAGTGCTTATTGGCTTACTATGTTTTATGTTAAAGACCAGAAGGAGACGCACTGATTAGTATGTATCCCTCCTGCTGCTTAACACGCTAACTTTAACCTCAATTTGAACCACTAACTACTTTGTATCAGTGATGGTAAACCCATTTCCTCGTAGGTGATGTCAGTAGGCTAGTCAGGGTATGGCTTGTCACAAAGCACTCATGCACTGTAGTATATACTCTGGTGGATAATTCTACTTCCATAGTTGAACTGATCGGACCCACCTGACAACTGAGCATCGCCGCCTTCCGGTGTTGTTTGCATGCTGGGATTGTCCCGTGTGTTTCCGGGAAAGACTGACGGAGAACCAAACCGGCTGTAATCGGGTCGGGATAGGAGTCCACTGTTTGACCGTTGAAAATCCGGATACTGCAGACCGGTTGAGCTCATGCCAGGTAACCGACCGGTGTTGAACCAACCGTATCCATATCCAGGACCGACAGAGGGTGTCATGAGAGGGTACCCGCTGTCCGGAGCTACAAGCCCGCTATAATGTCTCGTCAAGAGATTGGGCCTTTTGTTCGTGCGCTCAACGGAAATATCCAAAACGCATTCATCTGGTGCGGCATGACGTGGTACGCAAGTTTGGTGCCGCGTAGAGAAAATCTGAAATGGATTTGTATTCCTTGTTTTGAATAACACCAAACGGAGATAAGAGAAAAAAGCTCGTTGTGTGAAAATATTTCTTTAGCTTCTACAAAATCTAAAATTTGTTATACCCTATAGAATCAAAATACTATTTTCCCTCACTGCCTACAACACGGCCAGGGTAATGTTGCTCCATTCTCATTTAAAAACTATCACACCTTCAGTTGTTAATTCTTATGCACGTCACCGCTCTTCATTCCTTCGACACGATTAGAGTTTTAAAATGTTCCGTTTTCTTACCTGTAGCGTTACTCAATGTATAGGCAATAACCGTGAGTATCGACAGGTAATTGTAGTCGGTATTGAAAATGCACAATACATCTAACCATAACTAAAAATGCAAAGTAAAACTGAACATACTCGTACTCTTTGTGTCCTAGTCCCAGTTATTCCATGCATTAGGACAAGAACTGTTGCAGACCATAGTAGGGCCTACTATCCAAGGACAACAACCGAATGCAAAATACCGAGAGGCCAAAGAGACGAAGAAACAAACAAACTAAGCAAAAACATCAACAACAAAAAAACAACAACAACAAAGGAAACAGTTAGACACGGGGAAAACATTGACAATTGAATGCTTATGTCCAGGCCTACTTTAGGTCCACCGTAATAGTGGATGAGATTTCTCAGAAAGTTATTCCCCTTTGATGAGATGCGTGATGCTCAACACACAGAAACGCTTCAGTGTCTTCCTGTAACAGATCTGGAATTTTCTTAGCTTACTGTGTGCTAGGCTCCTATATTAAAGACCAGAATGAGACGCGCCGGTTAGTATGTATCCCTCCTACTGCTTAACACACTAACTTTAACCTCAATTTGAACCGCTAACTACTTTCTATCAGTGTTGGTAAATCCATTTCCTAATAGGTGATCTCAGAAGGCTAGTCAGGGTATGGCTAGTGACATAGCACTCATGCACTGTAGTGTATACTCTGGTGGATAATTCTACTTCCATAGTGAAACTGATCTGACCCACCTGACAACTGAGCATTGCCGCCTTCTGGTGTTGTTTGCATGCTGGGATTGTCCCGTGTGTTTCCGGGAAAGACTGGTGGAGAACCAAACCGGGTGTAATCGGGTCGGGAAAGGAGTCCGCTGTTTGAGCGTTGAAAATCCGGATACTGCAGACCGGTTGGGCTCATGCCAGGTAACCGACCTGTGTTGAACCAACCGTATCCATAACCAGGACCGAGAGAGGGTGTCATGAGAGGGTACCCGCTGCCAGAAGCTACAAGCCCGCCATAATGTCTCGTCAAGAGATTGGGCCTTTTGTTCGTGCCGTCAACGGAAATATCCAAAACGCATTCATCTGGTGCGACATGACGTGGTACGCAAGTTTGGTGCCGCGTAGAGAAAATCTGAAATGGATTTGTATTCCTAGTTTTGAATAACCCGTCACACCAAACATAGATAAGAGAATAAAGCTCATGATCTGAAAATATTTCTTTAGCTTCTACAAAATCTACAATTTGTTATACCCTATGAAGTCAAAAGAGTCAAAATACGAATCTCTCTCTCTCTCTCTCTCTCTCTCTCTCTCTCTCTCTCTCTCTCTCTCTCTCTCTCCCCTTCCCAATCCACGGTATAGAAACATACAGAAAATGCTTTTAAACCAGTTACTTTGATGCAGCCTACATCGAAACCAATATTGTCCAACAGGAGACTGAGCAAAACACACCCATGTACCTGGCCAGGTCCGCACGACAGAGCAGTGCCAGGGAGTCCATGGTAGCAGTAGAAGTAGCGGCCACAGTCGGAGCTGTCTCTCTGGGCATGCGCACTCTCACAGGAAGTGCAGGGCGGGCTGGGCACACACTGGGTCAGCGTAAGGCCAGCCAGAGAGGACAGGAGTAGGACCAGGACCAGGGGCTGATGAATCCGGGCGAGGGGGGCGGGTCTACAGGCCGCCATGTCTGTCGCTAGGCTAGAGAAAGAACAAGTAAAATTAGCCCGGGCGTGGGGGGCGTGCCTACAGGTCGCCATGTCTGTCGCTAGGCTAGAGAAAGAACAAGTAAAATTAGCCCGGGCGTGGGGGGCGGGGCTACAGGTCGCCATGTCTGTCGCTAGGCTAGAGAAAGAACAAGTAAAATAAGCGCGGGGCAATGTAACATCGTTGTTGTAATCACATGTACATGCGCTTATTCAGGAGGTTCTGTGACCAGGGTTCTCTGTGTTGACAAATTACAGAGCAGCGCTTTAAGAAAAGATGGAGAGGAGTTGAGCATATTAGTTTCAATTAATCCATTTTGTAGTGCATTCGACTGAGGGAAAAAACACAATAAAACACTTTAAAACCTGTGCAAAACAAGTTATGTCAACTCAATTAGCCATTTTCACCTTTCAGATCTGTCTATTAGAGCCAGGTAGATATGTCTGCTGTGCTCTGGTCCGACGGGCAGAAGACCCAAAGTCCGAATCTCAACTGGTGCCCTTGTCTCTGAACACGACTCCTCAAGAACCATGGGCGGCGTGACACTAATTACATTTTACATTCATTTCCAAGTAAAAAAAAAAAAAACCTTGGGCGGCGTAACACTAATCAAAGTTTACATTCATTTCCAGGTCAAGAACCCTAGGCGGTGAAAGGTAATCAAATTTTTTTACAGTATTCATTTCCTGATGAAGAACTCTTGGCGGCGAACATCTAACCAAAGTTTACATTCATTTCCTGGTAAAAAAAACTCTGGGCAGCGAAAACTAACAAAAGTTAACCTTTCCTGGAATCATGCCTCGGGCATCTCCTCGCCTATATATAATTGAAGAAGTATAATGTTTGGAGTTGTTTTTTTTGTTGTTTTTTTTGTTTTAAAGATTGGATATTACAAAATTGCGTTTTGGCAAACTCAAGAAATGTACCAAAGAAGACGGCGAGAGAAAGAAACGTGTTTCTACTGTTGGTCATTATAAAATTAACTTGTTTTAAATCTGTTCATGTTTAGGCTACATTAAATAGGAAACAGTGGATATATGGGTCTAATCAACGCAAAAGAAATATTGCGGCACTAAAAACTTCGAAAATTAGCCAACATCTACAGAAATAAACTGGTAAGTATTTAAAGTAGCATTCTTCTTCTAGTACTTTCAACAAAACGTGAATGTGTATTTTGCCTTTCCATCTGACTATGTAAAACGAAACAATTCGATCTTTAAGACATACATGCGTATGCATTGTTACTTTTTTGACAGCATATAATGTGCCTATTAGCATTAATAAGGGGGTGTATCACAAACCAAAATATATAGTTTATTTTTACTTTGTTAAAATTAACAACACACACACAAAAAACCCCACAAAGAAACAAAAACAACTAAAAAAACACAACAACAACAACAACAACAACAACAACAACAACAACAACAACACAATATTGCGAAAACTAGAAATGCAGGAAAAAAGTAAGCACATACGTAAAAAAGGTGAAGCGAAGCGAAGCAACCCTTCGTCCAATCCTTCATGTAATGTAATTGTTCCTGGTGAAAGTTGTAGGCTTCAATTGTCCTGAAGATCCAGAATCAAGAAAGACAAAACAGAATTGTAGCGAAATCTGCTCCTCGGTTGGTTATAAATCAGCCCTGTCTCGCTTAGTCACGGTTTCTTTTGGTTCTAGTTAGGGGAAAAAATCAACAAATCGTCGTCTACTCTCATGTGTCCAACTGTAGATTTCTACTTATTTATATTGATACGTGTACTACTGGGTCTAGACTGACTCGATACAGGCACCTCACGTCTAGGTTAGGACTTATCTAGGCCTCTGCGCGAAGAAGAGCAAACTCAGCTCAGACCGTTATTAGATTAAACTTGGTAGCCGCATAATGTTCGGGTTTAAAATTTAATCCAGTTTAACTGTCCCGTCTCATCATTCAACCTGCGACCTTGAACTTTGTAAACAAAGAAATGGGAACATTTAGTCAGGCATTCCAGTTAATGTACCAGGGTGGGCTCCAAGATTAAAAGCATTCCGCGTATAATTCTCGGCTTAGACTCACAATTAGGCAGCGCCTCACTGTCCAACTGTCGGGTGACCCCGTCGGTGCGCTACGGTGCGGTTGGGTGCGGGCAAACAGTGGACTGAGCGCGCAACTTCACACAGCTTGGTAACATTGTAACATTTACCTTCTACCTGTAGCTATAACATGTTCGGGTTTTAGGTTTTCAATAAAGCATTATTTTATCATGATAGACCCACTATCATTCCCTATCCTTTGTCCATACAAATAGTATGCTTTACTCACTTTCATAATACTTTCCATGTGAATATTACAAAATTTATGTTCCCAACACACACCTTATCATCACAATTATAATTATTATCTTACTCATGATGATAGTGATGGTGGTGGTGGTGGTGGTGATGATGATGATGATAATGATGATGATGATGATGATGATGATGATGATGATGATGATGATGATGATGATGATGATGATGATGATCATGATGATGATGATGATGATGATGATGATGATGATGATGAAATGATTGGTTTTGGTGAGAAGTTTTACGCAAATCAAGATCGAGTGCCGCATTCTATGCTTAGTAGAAAAGTTTCGTGGTGGTGAGGTGGTGGTGGTGGTGATGATGATGATGATGATGATGATGATGATGATGATGATGATCGTGGTGGTGTTGATGATGATGATGATGATGATTATGATGATGATGATGATGATGATGATGATGATGATGATGATGATGATGATGATGATGATGATGATGATGATGATGATGATGATGATGATGATGATGATGATGATGATGATGATGATGATGATGATGATG
>RQTK01000051.1:673325-727671 GCA_003991915.1 Elysia chlorotica | reverse complement strand
AAGGTGTCAATACCTTATACAACTGTTTTTCAACATCCTTTAATCTTGCACGGAGATTTTTTATATCATTCTTGAAGCCTTCAACCTCCAAATTCCTTCTCCTTTCGAGGTCTTGGTATCTGGTATTCATCATCTTTAGGCGATTTGTCATTTTCTCACTTCGATCCTAAATCAGATAAATAAGAGAAAACGGAAACATGTATTGGCGGCAAACCAAATATGATTCTTAACCTAAAAGTAATAGTCCTGACTGTGATAAGCATAAAACTCTATGATAACAAAACAGGTTTCTTACAGCAAAAACATTAGCAGAAACAAGTTAGCAGAGAAAGGTTAAAATTCCCAGCTACTGAAAAGTGAAAAAAAAAAAATTCATTTGCGAAGACTAGAAACTGTTACATTTCAGCCTCAGCAAGTGTGATTTATTTTCAGATAAATGGGTTGGTTCATTGCATTGTGAAAGAGATTTCGCAACATTCCAGCTGTTAGACTTGTGAGAAGTTTAAGAATCAAAGAATTCCAATATCCTGTTTTACCCGGGCCAACCCATCAGCATCAACAATGCTGACATGAATAAACATAACTGAAATTGCACCCCAATTTGAGGAATCCCTCTTTAGAATTTTACCTCAGCTTAAGAGAAAACAACACTATGAGAAAGGGATGGCTGAAAAAAACTTCTTTCTAATTCATTTTTAAGATTGCTTACCTGAAAGACCTCCCTGGTTACGTCCCCTTCCTCCCTGAGGCGCGACAGTTCGTCCTCGAGTTGGATGACCTGCTCGCGGTAGTTGTCGGCGAGCTTGTGGCTCTGATCCAGCTTTAACTCCAGAGACTGGACCGTACAGATAATAATAATAGTACTGATGATAACAGTAATAAAGCAAAAATGATCATAATTATTTTAATAAAAAAAAATAATAATAACGATAAGAATCATAATAATATTGATAACAATAGTAGCAGTAATAATAATAATAATAATAATAATAATAATAATAATAATGATGATGATGATGATGATGATGATGATGATGAAAAAAATTTGTTTAGATTTTCAACTGCGATTGAATGAATCATTTTTATAACGTAACAAAAATCTTTTGATCATTTATCATTCATAATTCTAAATCACCACCCAGTCCTGTAATTTCAAAGACATTAAATTGCAGAATGTGAAGAAAACAGAAAAACATAAGCCTACCTTGACTTCATCCGGGTCGACCTTGCCTGCGTGAGAGCCCAGTGACGTGTTCATCAAGGACTCCTTGAGCGAGATGTTGCCCTGCTTCCGCAGCACATCCATCTCGCGCAGCAGCCGGTCCTTCTCCACCATCCAGGCGCGCTCCATGGCGCGGCCCTCGAACCTCAGCTCCAGGAAGTCTTTGGTGCTGTCGTACAGCAGGTCCTGCGTCTTGTGTAGTCTGGAGGGAGGAGAGGACATTACAAGTATAGTCAAGTCTAGGCACCAGTCACAACAAGTCTAGGCACCAGTCACAACAAGTATAGGCACCAGTCACTACAAGTATAGGCACCAGTCACTACAAGTATAGGCACCAGTCACAACAAGTATAGGCACCCTATACTTGTAGTGACTGGTGCCTATACTTGTAGTGACTGGTGCCTATACTTGTAGTGACTGGTGCCTATACTTGTAGTGACTGGTGCCTAGACTTGTAATGACTGGTGCCTATACTTGTTGTGACTGGTGCCTATACTTGTAGAGACTGGTGCCTATACTTGTAGGCACCAGTCACTACAAGTAAAGGCACCAGTCACTACAAGTATAGGCACCAGTCGCAACAGACAAAGTGTAGGCACCAGTCGCAACAGACAAATTCAAGGCACACTGAATGTTCTGTAGTTGAGAAATGCAGAATCACAATCTTTATTTGTACACAATATCACAAAAAGCAGTGAAAAAAAAAACACCGATTTCTGACCAACTCATTAGGAAACAGCATCCCTGACACCTCAATAGAACATACTGGGTGTGGGTTAACTTTTATACTTGTTTTTGAAAGTTGTAGAATAGAGAAAAACTTACTTCTCTGTTAAAGTCCTAATTTTTTCCTCATCCCTCTGCCTCCTGGTTTCAAACTCTTCCTCTTTGACCTTCCTGTCCTCCACCATGGCCTCGTAGCGCTCTTTGGACAGCTTGGCCTGCTCTGCCAGCTGCGCTTGGAGCGACTCCACCTGGGGGAGAACAACACCGGGATCAACCATTGATAACAATGGCTGGAAAACCAGGGAAGCACCCAGGGGATTTTTTTATATTGAACCCACATAAATTCACCATGATTTTCAGTTCTTTTCATCAACTAAGACTCAATTTTAAAAACAATTGCTTAGGAAAGATTTTGAGGATGCATATTGTTATTTGTAATTATTATTTTTTGTGTGGAGAGTTTCAAATTATTAGTTTAATGCAGGCAAGACATCTTTCGTACATATCTTAAGTCTCAAATCTTAAAAAAAATATCCACATAAAATAAAATACAGAGAACAAAATAAAAGTAAGCCAATGTAAAACCCCTGAACAAAAACTATTGAACATACACAAAACTACATCCTGATCATTGTAGTGGTGAATTACTGCTGCAGAAAAAAACCCCAGCTAACAGCGAGCAACTCACCTGGAGCGAAAGAACTTCATTTTCATGGGCGTATTTCTCCTCAGGGAGTTGTATTAAAGTGGACCGCTTGTCTGGGTCTGCCGTTTGCTTCCTCTTACCACCTGCGGACAAAAAGAGAAAGAATTCATTCCCTGGGTAAATTTGCATGTGGGCTTTTTAGAGATAAATATGAACATTGATGGCCTTTTCCGATTTTCTTTTGAGTTTATGTCGCTTTAACCCAAGGAAACTAAATGTATACTCCATCATTTACAGAAATAAAACACATAACAAATTAGAAGAAAAATCTTAATTAACATCCCTGGGTAAATTATCTAACAATATAAGTTTTAAGTGAGTACAATTTTTTTTTTACATTTTTACTATTTAAGACAGTCTTGCTCTTATAAGAAAAAAATCTTTATTAGTTAAATAAAAACTGACAAGTTTAACATTCAATCAAAGATAATAAAACCTGGTGGATCTTTATAAAACACATTAATTTAACATTTCTCTCTATTTTGCAAAATAAAAATTGATGGAAATTTTAAGAATTTTGTCCGGAGCTATACCAAAGAAAAAGAATCCAGATAGGGGAAAAAACTCTGACAGCTACCTAAATAAAACATTCTTGTGTGAACAAGAAATAAATAAAAGAGTGTACAATAATCACATAAGAAGTGAAAGGCTGCAGACTGTGCTGTGAATGTGGAGGCCTACCCTTCAGGTTTGCGTCGGAGCCTGATGCTACGGGCACCGCGCTATTGTTCACATTGTTGGCCGACTGAGGCCGCTTCTTCAGTTTCTGCTCCACGATGGCCACAGCCGGCGGCTCCTTCATGAAATATGTGACCTCACTCCCTGTCGTGCCTCCAAGGGCCAGCAACTTCTGAATCTTTTTTTTGTCTTCCAGCTCTCGGATCTATGAAGTACAAAAAATAAACCAGTTATAATCATTTCATAGTAAATATAGAATGCACCAGTGCAAGTACCACTTCCTATCAAACTTAGGCTGAATGACGTTACACTTAGACATAGGAAAAATTACATTTAAGACTTGCTAAATTGAAGTTTAAACAAAGCAATTACTTTAAAAAGGTGCTTTGCAAACTATGCGCAAAGATGAGGGAATGGAAATAGCAATGAGTCAAACAGTTTATACTCAATCCATATACAGAACATGGTCGATTTGTCCTATGGAGACATCTAAGTATTATAAAGCAACTGTCTGTATTTGATTATTGCTTATTTGCTCTATCTGTAGCTGTGAGCATCTACTCAATTCTATCAAATATCTTCCTCTTTTTCGTTGCTCATCTAAGAACACCACGGAGGTAAAAAACTCTCCATCTATGGGGTTTAAATCTTCCATACTTTCTCATTCCCATAAAACTCATCAAAATTGAAAAACAACCAAAGAACAGTAAAAAGGCTAGAGCAGAAACTTGACCAGGCCACCATGTAGCACTGCTCACCTTGAGGCGATCATTCTCCGCGTAGAGCCGGAGCACGTGCTCCCTCTCCTGGAACAGGTAGATCTGCATATCGCTGAGCGCCTTCTGAAGCTCCACAATCTCCTCCTCTCTCTGGCGCAGCTCCCACTGCATCGTGTGCTGGCGAAGGAAAAACACATTCTATATCGTCACTGTTCTTCAACCACGGCACCAGTGACACTCATGCAATAATTCGAGTTATATATGGTTCTAAAGGTGCAAATGAAATCTATCTATGAAAACTTTCGGATTAACCCTTGATTTACTTACTAGCTGCTATACTTCACATTGGTAATTAACTCGTGTAAGGGGCATAACTTCAATTGTTCTATATACTGATGTTTTTAAATTTGGTGCCATGCTTTTCACAAAAGAGAGAGAATTATCAAAAAAAAAAAAATTAGAGAGAAGATTCGATGCACTTTCTAATCATATACAACTTGCCACATTTATAGGCAAATTCATAGTCTGTTTGCGCACTTGCAATTTCCTCAGTATCAGAGCCGAGTAGATCTATGTCTAGATCTACATTTGAATTATTCCTGTCACCTCTCCAACACCCCTGTCATCTTCTGGATCAACTTCAATATCATTTTCTCCTTCTTCGTCATCTATCAGACATTAGCCGCTGGCCCAACATGATCTTCAGCCACAACCCCCAAAACACTACGCACACACATACACACACTTTACCGCTGCCTCCTTACATTGAACCTAAGCCCGTAGGTTAAGCAATTTCATAATTTAGGTTCAATTTATCTTAATTTATGATGGCTTAGCTGGCGCACAGATTCTAATTTTTCATTACAAATTACACCTACATATAGATCTAGTTCCACCTACTACTTAAGTTTAGACTCAAGTTTGCCTCAGTGCACAATTATAAGGTACGATCGGACTCGCTTGGGTTTATTAAAAGAATGACATCCCTTAATGTTTAATGTATCTTACTTAGTGTGACCAGTAACATAATTGACAAAGTGTAAACAACAATATAACTGACACTAAACAAAATAACTGACAAAGTGGGACCAATAATACGACTGACTAGGTGTAACCAATAATCTTATAGCTAAGCCTAAACAACATGACTGACAAAGTTTAACCAACAGTTTAACCTTCAACACTATTTCAGCCTGTACCTGCTCCTCATAAGCGACTTTGTACTCCTCGAGTTTGCACACCAGCTGATCGTGTTCGTCGTCATATTCAGCAATCTTCTTGCGATAATACTCCAAGAGTTCTCTTGAAGGTCGCAAATGGCCTGATCAGTTGGTAAAAGAAAAATACCACAAGGCAATGTAAACAGTCACGAAAACTATAGTACTTTACTAAGTAGATACAGACTATTCTTTCTTGAGATTTTAAACGAATTTGGTGAATCTAAGGATGTTTTGGATTTCATAATTCAATGTATGATAAATGTATCTTTTAGAATAAATTATTGGCAGCATAGCAAGTATAGACAGTTTGTATATTCATTTAACTTATTGCGTGGAGCTGTAAAAATGACCAGAAATAAATCTTCCATCTCTAGCCAAGCTGCATAAAGAAAGCTCTACTGTCAAGAGCGAACATAAAATAAAAGACCAAAGCCAATCTGTATTAACGAGGATTATAAAAGACAGGAAAAATCATAACAAAGAGATTCTACAAATTGTTTATCCTTGAAACATCCATGTTAAATGATGATGCCCAAAACAAGTTTCACAACTGTCAAAAAAGATTTCACATTTCCGTACCAAACCTTAGTGATCATAACCTATGAAAAAAGATTGAGGCACTTTATGATGATCTTTTTAAAAAAAAAAAACAACTTATCCCCAACAAAAACAAACAAAAACTTATTATCTCTTAGTATGAAGGAAAAGTAGCCTAATTAATCATATTAATCTTGGCAAAGTCACAGATACATTTGAAAAAAAAAAAGAAAGATAAATAATTGTTGAGAACAAGTATCCCTTCCACTTCAAGATTTCCCCATGAGGCTTTTCAAGGAAACACAAATTCATAAAAAAAAACATAAAATAAACCCAACAAATTTGAGTGAATATATATCATACCTAAACGTTGATTTATATTTGGCAAATCCGCCCCGCTGTCGTCCAAGTTTTTCTCCTCATCGTGCTTGTTTGTGTCCAGAGACTTGTTGGGTGGCTGCAGACCCTGGAACATGCTCTCATTCAGTCTGGTCAGGTCCAGGCGGTCGCCCCGAGAGTTGTTGGGGGATTTGCCAGGTTTCCTGAACAAAAATGGAACACACTTTAATGACAAAATCCCCCAAAACAATACAACATAAACCTTTGTCTATAAAATGTTAGGCATGTGAAGAGTATAAATAAACCTCAATATTCTTTAAAAATAATTCCCACAAAAAAAGTTGGAGATTTAAAACAGGCAGTTTATTGGTCACCCAACAGTAACAGGTTCCTTGACTTTTCAAGTCTGACAAAAGTTTACACACTTCCACACAGAGGCAGGGCCAGAATACGATAATTTCTGCCTTAATTGGTCACGTTATACTCATAATACAGACGCCTACCCAATAACAATAATAAACAGAAACTTTAGGCTCAGACCCTTTACACTACAAATACACTGTGTGCGGTTTAGTAACAAATATTAGAACTTTATACAAAGTTATAACGTAAAAAAAAAAAATGAGACTGATAACACTGGTACATAATATTTTATAAGGCATAACCCAATAAATTAATATGTTTTCATCTTTCCTTGTCATCATTATTACTGCTTGTCTATAAAATATTAAATGCTAAATGCATTATTATGCCATAGATAAAGACTTCAATAGGTTTTGTCAACTTCAAAATGCCTGTAGGAAGAAGTGTGTATCTCGTTTAGATAAAAATGTTGGTAAAAAATCGGAATTCTTAAAATCTGATAAAATATTTTTCCAAACTTTGGCACTCTAGTATGGCTAGACATGTTGGCCAAATACATGCTTCAAATTTGATCTCAGGTTTAACCATCAGGTTGGAGCTTGCCGATCTTAGGTTTGTGGGGTATACATTTTAACTACATCTTTTCAAAATCTTCAGTAATATAGACATTGAAAGGCTATGGATGTCGCCTTATAATTGACCCTCGGACCCACTGGCAGCCAGTGCTGTTCTTTCAATACTGGTGTTATCTGCTTTCTTTTAAGTGATCTTTGTAACTGTAGTCTGACACAGCTGTTCTCTATTTGCTCTAGCTGATTAATCTTACTTTGTATGGTTGAGGCTAAAAGAGAATCAGAATTACAATAATCTAACCTAGATAAAACAAAGAAAATGCAAGATTGTTGGAATTTTCTGTATCAAAATTTGTCTTAATTCCAAATATCAGATCTATGTTTCTGAGGTAAGAAAAGAATTGATTCAGGAGGGAATACTATCTTAACAGACTTATGAACCAGAAGCGGACACAACGAAACATATTTTTTCTATCTGATCAAGTGAGTGAACGAAAAATCTTGAGACCTGGAAATTGTTTTGGTAAAATAATGAAGTATAATAATATGGTTTTGAATCTCAATTAAAAAAAAATAGTGACTAGAACTAGGGTACCTGTACTTAAAAGCTTTGAATAGTGGTAGTCTAAAAACTAGAGGTTCAGGATTAAGCTTGAGTAAGTTGTAACAAGCTTGTATTAACTTCACTGTTGTGCACACTTAGCCCTTCGATATATCTTGTAAATGTTTTTTTTTATAACTTTGAATATATACATTTATAGACCCTTTTTATATCTAGACACACCTAAGATTCTTTTATAGTTTATTGGTAAAAGATTTTAATTTTTTTTTAAATTTTGTATATATATCCCATAAAATCAAAGGCAGTGCCACAAAACTTGGAAATGATAACTTCTCCGAGTTTGATTTTAAATCACGCTCAAATTTGGCATGGATTGGTGGTTTAGAAATTTGAATAGTTTTTTCATCATTTTACTCCAAAGTGCCATTGTCTGGAAAATCCTGTTAAACTAAATTTAGATAACCCCCCATCCCTATTAATCCTATTCATGATAACTTGTTATCTCAATAGTCAATTTACAAATACAAGTCACTAAACCGCCATTCTCATTATCTGGTACCTGAAATAAAAAAAAGTCATTAAAGTTCAAACCCCCCTTGTTTTTACTTATCTGGATAACCTGTTATCTGAATAATCATTAAACCCCCTTCTTTTCACTACGTGGATAATCTGTAAGTATACATAACATCTTATTGATCTAAATAGTGAAAAGAGAATGAGCAGAATAGGAAACTGGGCAAACAAACCAGCGAGTGAGAGAGATAGAGAGAGATAGACCTACAGACAGACAGAATGAGAAGAATGACTCTTAATCATTCTTTTCCTCACAAATCGTGTGTTAACACGCAGATCACAGACTCTTTCTGACTCGCCTCATCTCCTTTTTTTACTTAATTATTTCACACGTGCGACTCTACCCGAGTGCCTTTCTTGGAATAAAACCATCTTTTAGAATTAAACCCAACGAACCCCTCCTCCTCATCCCCTCCTAGTTTTCACACCTGTAGACAGTTGCTGGTTATGAACCATCTAGAATTATTAAGGCTGGGGCACTCCTGGTGCTAGCATATATACCGACCTTCACACAAAGGACAATGACAGAATCTAGTTTTATAAGGACATAAGGCGTACAGACAACAGCGCTTATGGTAAAAGCGGGGAGTCGCGTGTTGCAGTATGAACTGGCTAGGCGAGTGACATCAGATGACTATTTAATAAAGGGAAGTAACTTATGATAAAACTTGAACACATGATTTATGAAATGTGTCTCATTTACTATGGCATTCCGCCACAGTAAGTAATTGTATATGTACATAGAGAATAACTACAATAAAAATGTTTTGAATGTGTTCTAATGCAACTTATACACTTTAAAAAAAGTACTGTTTCTGCCGTTATATCAGAGTTTAACAGCAACGTTTTTGCTGATATATATATATATATATATTCATTTATATTCAGGTTTTGTCCAAATATTGCTATAGGCCTACACACAAAAGTGTTTTTAATTCTAGGCCTTATCAAATTTGGTCTGAAAGTCGAATAAATCCAAGCTCTCTCGTAATTTAGTGTTTTTCTACGTCTAAATATGTTTCTTTACCAGGTAAATTAAAATAATCGCTACAAATAGCGTTCATGCCAATTATTTAGACAGAAACAATAGAAATAGATCTAGATTAAATGACTAGATATAGATCCAGATCTAGGTTTATAGGCTAATAAATAATAGGCCTACTTACCAAGAATTAGAGGCTTAATCAGATGGACATATCATAAAAATACATCAGCTTTAAAGAAACGCGTTTCAAAAAATTTAATACTTACAAAGATTCATTCTTAAGTCATATTGGTGTTGATAAGAAGAGTAAAAAGAAAGACAACATGTGAGAATTATTGACAAGTTTTTTAAACGTGTAAACAAGTTGAGACACGGAAGCGGCCAAGAGCCCAAAAAGTTTGCTAGATCTGCATATCGTTACGAGACGTTTATAAGTGCACGAATGTAACCTTAGTGACATAATGATTTAAAAACGTATGCAATTATATTAGAATATGTAAAATGTAGCGAAAACTGATAACTTCGACTAACGTTCTAAAAAATCATCATCTGGTTGCTAACCTGTTATTTGTATGGGACGCCATTTCTGGACGAATTCTTTTTCCGGCATAGTCCAGCACCAAAATATTAGTATTTTTCATGCGTCTTTGTTTGATTTTTTGTTTTCAATAACTCTAATTCAAATTTTTTGAGACTACTATAGCAAAATTTATAACTCTGGAGTCAATATACCAATTATTTTCGTTAAATTTATTTTTGTCAAATCCGAGGTCAAATTTATGTTCACCTTTCTATCCGTAAACATTGAGTTGTATTAATGCGACAAAAGATTTGCATAATACTATGTTTTTGTGTATGTAATATTTATTTTGAATAAAACATGAAAAACAATTAGAAACGTGTAGAATAATGTTAATGTACATACGTTTCATTATACCTATTGACTTGTATTTCTGCCACAGTGTTCATTTCGAACTATTTTGTTTCGCGAACACTTGCGTGTTGTGTCTATTTGGTTTGTTGTCAGGCACCATCTGCAATGCCGTTTGTATGTGTTTCTGAAAGTTCCTGTTCCCTTAGTTGATTGTGATTCCATGGATTAATTTGTACCGTTTGGATTAATATGCTGCCAACATGAACGACAGCTTTGAAGAAACTGTGAAGGATCCGTACCTCAACTTTCAATCTCCTCCAGAGGCTCCAGTGTTCACTCCAAGTGAAGAGGAGTTTGCTGACCCTCTTGCTTACATAGCTAAGATACGTCCAGTTGGTTTACAGACTGGCATTGTGAAAATAAAACCACCACCGGTAAGTCTACAGTCCCTTTTGTAATGTTTACCCATCTGATGTTCTAAATATATTTTAATGCCACTAGCGTTCATTATTTCTCTCCTTCCATAGTCATATTTCTGGCGTTATGATTACGTGATAGTTGTTGTTCAAGTCATGGCGACTTTGGTTAGCGTCTAGGATGCCTAGCGAGTATGGTAGTAAGAAGCTCCATACACAGGCTGATGGTCGAGCTATGCTAGGACACGGGCAAGTGGTCCTACAATATCGTAAGGCACAGAACGAATGTCAGGATCATGAAATGTGAAGTTCAAAGTCGTTTCTGCCAAGAATCTGGCATTTGGATTTTCTTACAGTCAAAATATTTGAGAGAGTTCTAGTTTAAAAATAAAAATCTCTTTACAAAGACTGTACTGTATAGGCCTACTCATTGTATTAAGATGGCATTTGTCACTACAAAACAAGATGGTGGCCCAATCAGAGATCCCCAAATCATAGTGGTATACATGAGCAATGTAAATTTGAGATTTTTTCTAGAGGATCTTTCAATTTAATATTTTATAATTACCAATGTTATACAATATTTATAAGGACATTTTGTGTTAAATATCAAATTTGGTCATCCTAGAGGTACAAGTCTGGGTTGTAAATAAATAGGCCTACACAATTGTAATGTGCCTGCGCAATGTATTGTTATTTTGGAATTAATTACAAATTGATTTCTCACAGGATTGGCAACCCCCTTTTGCTGTGAATGTTGAAACTTTCCGCTTTACACCAAGAATTCAAAAGCTGAATGAGCTCGAGGTAAGTTCTCTAAAAGATAAATTTCCTTCACAACCTTATGGATTTTTTAATGATTCCTCTCTGTAGTAAGAACCCCCGTGGTGTTGATTGAAGAACTGACCTCACACTCACAGTCACAACGGGATAATGGGAATAAATGTTAAGATTTTTAGCTATAGATCTATGTTCAAATGTCATGCAAAATTTTATTCAAGTATTTGTGATGTGAAAAAAAGGTTCTCATTTTGGCTTTAGTTCACATCTTTCAAGTTGAATTTTTTGGACACCAAAAGTTCAAATCTAAACCTTTGTATGTTTTCATTTTCAGGCTCATTCAAGGATTAAATTGAACTTCTTTGATCGTCTGTACAAGTTCTGGGATCTTCAGGTACAAACCTTTTATAAACTTTTCAATTATGGCTATTGTTTCTCACTTTCTGTATCGATGTTACAAATGTATACTATTAATATTAGGCTCATTGTTTTTATCAGACATTTTCTGTTAACGGGTCTAATCATACTTTTGTGTTTCTAACAGTGCATTGTGAATGCCTTACCTAACTACAAACATAGAACATTCTTTTTTCAATCTTATGCTTCTTGTGGAACCTACATTTTTCCTTAAATCTCAGGGCCAATATGTAAAAACACATGAATGTAACTTTTAGCTGTTGAATTTATTGAGCATTGATAATCCTTCTAAATTCTCTTAAATATTCTGTATTTATTATCTATCTTTCCACTATAACTCTTTCTCTTCTTTTTTTCAGGGATGTCTCTTAAAAATTCCAACTGTCGAGAGGAAAATTCTCGACTTGCACAAACTTTACAAGGTAAGATTGCCAGAGTTATGATTAGTGTTTACGTGGTGTTATAACCGCGGTGTGAACTGAAAGAAGTGAGAGGTTTGTGTTTCTTGGATTTTTCATCGTTGGATTCTTCATGGACATGGACTGCTTAGATTATTTTCTCCATTTTGTGCCGAACTGTTAGCTCTCTAGTCTGTGCTGGACTAAAGCCTAAAGAGTAGGAAGTGTATCCCGTTGGGTATCATTTGCCACATATGCCCTCAGGAGAGAGGATTAAGTGTCACACTAAGATCTCATTCACTTAAATTTATCTTCTAGAATAATGTAACATCGATTTCCAACTACTGTTCCTAGGTGGCATGTTATGTGATGGTGTTTAATGTTTGTAGTAGGCGGTTTTAGTTTTCTCTTCCTGTGTGTATCTAAAGTCGTCAGGCCCCTGTGTTAGATGTCGAATTAAATATTTTATAATCTGTGAGGAAACCTCAACAAAATTCTTTTGGTTGTATTAGATGACACTTTTGAAAAAGTGAGCTTCCGAAGAGGTACGTTGCTGTATGATACATTTTTATAGACTTTTTTTTTCTTTTTTTTTTGACAAGGCATGTAATTGTAAATGGTTTTGCATCTACTTGATGATCCCAGTAAAGTTTTTTTCCTTAAATTCTAGTTTGCAGAGTTGAGTTTCACAACTGTTGCTATGAGGTGTTTTGCCTCTTTTTATATTAAAAATGAGTTTCTTTTGATTTGCCATAATCATGAAAGACTCCATAAATCAGATCCTTCCGCCTCACTTAAAAAAAAAGCTTGATTTAGATTCTGTTTTCAACGATTACATTAGGATTTTCTGACTCATGACTGTAGGGTCTGTCATGTGGCCACTAGCTATATAAAGACACCTTAGAGGTCGTGTGAGTTTTCTGTGCACCGTTGTAATTTACATTGGCCAACGCCAAAGTTGATCTTATGTCAGGATTAGGTCTGATCTTAGAATAATCACAGACAGTGTGGACAAGTCAATAACCAAGTTTGTTCGGGGACTTTGCTGAACAAACTCGTAGAGCAGCAGCAGGACTAACAAAACCTCGAAGCTGTAATGATCAAATCAACACCTACACCTACTTTACTTGAACCTAAATGTAATGTCTCTGAGATGCAGCTCAAACTCCCGTTTTCTCAAAATCTTTAAACTAGCCAGCATTGTTGCTCTCCCAACATTCTGCCATGAGCTTTACAATCACTCTAAGTCTCTTTTATTCAGGAGATCCAGGGGATTTTAGAGCATACTTTGCCTGAAGTCTTTTAAAGAGATGGCCCTGGTTGAAAAAAAAAAAAACAACTAAGAGAGAACTATAGAGAGAAAACTCAATGTTGACAGGGATTGAAAAGACAATACAATTACAAATCAAATTAACATTCTTTTTGGAGTAAAATAAATAATTAAGTTGTACGATCTTGTAGTCTTGATGGCCATTCTTTTTTTTTTTTCACTGACACCTATATAAGCTCCACGAGTAATCGTTTGGCCCAACATGAACATGGCTTCAGTGAGATATGCACGGTCTTGCTCTAGGCAACCCGTAGGCTGAGCCTTTGTCTGTACGGGCTGGGCAGACGTAACTTGGTAAGGCCCGCAGACTCCCTTCTGCTCTGCCCTGTGTCAAGGTACCTTCCCAACTAGGCTTCCCGACTCGCAACACGTCACATCCGCCCAAGCCCCTAAGCCCTGCGCTGGCGACCAAGTCCAAGGCCATTTGCGATTATATATCGCTCTTGCCCTTCGTTTGTCCAGTCTAGAGGGTGGACGCGATTATAATAGAAAAAAACGCAACAAAATTATCTCGAGGAAGGCCAGACAATATATCATATTCATATATTAAGTAGTAATACATACTTAGTGTTGAAACTCGAATGTCACAGACGCAAATCCTGTCATCTCGCGGATCGCCCTACCATCGGCTGGGAGTACCGTTTGATGAGGGGCGTGTTACATGAACTATCCATTGTTTCTCTTTTTTCTCAAATAATACAATGAGCCCAATGAATGGATCCTTCGACGATTGTTTAAGATATTATAGTCAAGGACTGGTACTATGGTACTGTGTCGACCTTGGTGTTGAATCGATGAGCATATATGTGTCACACGTTAAACTCTGATCTGATACAAGTTTTTACAAGATCCATCCCTAAATGGTCCATTGGAAGCCCGGTCGAAAGCTGGAAACAAACCTTGAAATCTGCAAGTTTTTAAGGAACTTAACAAACAATGTTGGTGGATTTGTGCAAGAGTAGGACTAGAGCACTCGGCGAACTTCAATTATAAGTTTGGGTGGAGAGGAGGGGGCGTTGTCATCGTTTTACAGTTAGATCTGCGTTCTTTTTAAGTTCAAGATTCCTATTTCATTATGGTGGCTGTTTGTTACACATCATCAAAGAAAACAAATGTAACCCAGAACGTTGGTCATCAAACCCCCGCCTTTCTGTTTTTGCTGTCACTCTCATGTCGTAAAAGTATATTTTAGGCCGCTTTGTATAAACGTTGGGACGAAAGCAACTATTCAACCTTTAAGTTAACTAACGTGCCCTGTGCGTTCTCTCTCTCTCTCTCTCTCTCTCTCTCTCTCTCTCTCTCTCTCTCTCTCTCTCTCTCTCTCTCTCTCTCTTCAGTCTCTCTTCACTCTTTCCTCTCTTCTCTCTCTCTCTCTCTGTCGCGATTACATCCACGGATCACCCTGATACCTCCGCGCGAACTGTGGCGGATTCGACCATCCAACTCCAAGGGGTCGAACTGAGACCCTCGGGTTTAGTTCCGCCGTGTAACTACTTTAGTAGTGACTCTGTACACACTGAGGTACTGAAGGAAACATTTCTGGGGTCATTTTGTGAGCATATACACTCTTTGTTTGTTTACCTCATTAACCAGAAAGTCACACTAGAACTAGAATACTTTACTGTGTTCAGACGGATTTTGAACAAAAATTAAAAATTGGTTTGTCCGACGTTAGTTAGATGCTATTGATACATGTCTGCTGTAAGTTAGAATAAATGTGTATGTCGTTTTGAATGTGCACGACCTAGGTTTGAGGAGAATCCTTTTCAGAGATGGGGTTCATACCGAATACGGTTATTCCCAGTCTAGACCTTCACTCGCATAGTTTGATGATTCAGTAAATACTATGCCGCTTTTTTCTTGGCCACAGATAAAGGGTTGTATGTTTAGGCCTACCGTTATTTTTAATCGTTAGGTTTAACTTGGAAATTAGACGCACCGCTCATCTAGATCTCAGAAGCAAAGGAAAATAGAATGTAGGAAGTTGCTATTTGTCCGGTTTCCTAAAGTGTGAGTGCGTTCACGTTCATCTCTCTCTCTCTCTCTCTCTCTCTCTCTCTCTCTCTCTCTCTCTCTCTCTCTCTCTCTCTCTCCGTGGCGTGCCAATCACGGGGCAAGGGAGAGAACTGTGTCGCCTACTGCTTCGCGATACAATGGCACGCTTTTTTTAGTTGACTGTCCCACACTCTGTATCGTCTGTTGTTCTTGTTGTGAAACCTTGATATGAAGATTCCGCGCCCCCAAACGAGTATCGATTGATCATCAGCTTACTATATTGGGGAGTAAATATTATAACTATAATTATGAACTGGTATTTTAATTAATTGAAGAAAAACTGAAAATGTTTTCTATGGCTAGACCAATCGGCACCATATTATTTGGGTGCCCGGCGGCGATTCAGGAATAAAAAACATAGCTTTTCTTAATTAACAGTGAAAGAACTTAAATCGCCAGGGAAAAGATTTGGGCTCCAGAAGTAATTTACAATAAGAAAAAATAAAACAACAATCAAAACAAACTTTGCAGTTGTTGTTTTTTTGTTTTTGTTTTTTTAATTTTTGGGTACCGGTTTGCGACCGCCTGTTGGGCGAACGAAGTTTAATGTGACTGGCTGAGACAGGAGTCTTGGTATCCCCGCCCTGTCTCATGTGTGGCAACACATTGTCAGACGTCAGTCTTGGGGTCCGTCCACAATATAGTCTATATAGTGCTGATGTTGGACGTTAAACCAACTCAACTCAACTGTTGGGTGAACTGGCTCAAGTGGTAGAGCATCGTTCCTTACATTATATTGATATATATGTATATGACATTTAGCTCATTACTTAAATTGCGGTGATGACTTTGTACCTCAATTGTCATTCTACATCTTTTTTTTTTTTATCTCTAGGAATTATATTTTTTTTCCATCAATGGTCAAGAACCATTTTTTTAATTAAAAGTCAGCAAAGTGTTTATGTTGCACTTGCACTCTGATTTAAGCCTAAAGTTTTTTTTTTTTTATCATTTGGCTACAATGGTTGATATGCCATGAGGGTTACGTGACTTGGCAAGATGGGAAGTTAGAGTGTGCAATGACAATACACAATTCTGTTCACTTGTCTGGATGAAGGCATTGTCTGGGCTATCTTATAATCTGTAGTTGTTTACATGATGCTGTGAATAGGTTCAGGCTATGGACATCTGGGGAAAATTTCAATTGAACTGAAGCATTGGGTTTTTAATTAGATCTCATTTCAGTTTAAATATTAAATTTTCAAGAAACAAACCGTTTATTGTCGACATAGAGGAGGCAGTAGAGTGTGCTTCTTCTAATTATTAGGTAGATCCCAGTTTCATATCCTTCCTAGATCACTTTGATACCCACTGATTGTACCTGCCTGATTCAGGAGAAAGCTCTATTTCTTACTGTCAAAATAACGCTCCTGGGGGAGGTTGCATTGTATTTTAACGATCCATTAATTTTTTATTTTTTTATCCTCAATCAATCAAAATTTCTTTCCATTGTTTTTCGTTAACAATGTTCATATCTATCTGTTTTTTTTTTTTAAAACCTAGATCACTTATTTCTCTTTGTATTACATTTTTGTATATATATCAATCTAATTTCACTACATAATTTTAAATCGACAGAGATAATCATGAGGTGACATTAGGCAAACTCTATCTGTGTTTCTGGTAAAATTGGAGGTAACAGAGTGAACGGCTTCTTGTACAGAGGAATCACCAAATTGATAGCTCTAGACATTGACACCCTTGTTATAAAATATAAAAAATATGGTGCTCGACCTATTTATAAATCTTTGTTGGTCCAAACTTTTGGTTGCATGTGATTGGCTGCGAATGCAGCCCTGGAACTTGTTGACGTACACAACGAATGATAGTTCAGATTTTAATACTTGTGGCCCCAGTCATTAACAATTTATGAAAATCTCTGAGCATTACATAATATCAGGTACACTATTTCACTATATAACTTGAGTGTAAGTGTTGATTAATGAGTGGTTCTAATTGACGCCTGTATCTGTCCCTCCACCACCAGACTGTGGAGGATGAGGGTGGCATGGAGGCCCTCACCAGGGAGAGACGCTGGTCTCACGTTGCCGCCAAGATGGGCTACCCCTCAGGCCGCGGGGTGGGCGGCACCCTCAAACATCATTACGAGCGCATCTTGTTCCCCTTCTACCTGTTCAAAAAGGGCGAAACTTACAAGTTCATCCCAGAGGTAATACCATTTTATTTCATCGGTATAAATTCCTATGAAAACTAAGCATTAAAAATCACCTTAAAATCTAGTTTTCTGATTTTGTAAAGATGGTGAAGATGCACATTACATTAAATTGGTGTTACATATGCATTGTATAGTTGATAGTAAAAAGCTGCAAGAGTGGTAAATTTTAATTAAAATTTAAAAATTAGTTGTGGGTACAACTGCAAGACTATTTTTTATTTCTATTTACTTGATTTTAAAGCTGTACAAACTACAAATTTGAATCTATGGTCCTATATGGTATATAGCCTGATTTATTTCTAACAGGCACATGTGTTTAGTGCACTGAAAGTTTTTTTTCTCATATTTTAAGCTACAGACTGTTTTAGACAAGTCATAAGCAATATAATGTTGAATTGATTTAAAATAAGATTACATCATAAGATGTTGTCTAGACATTGTATATTTTGAACAATTTTTGTGCACCAGCAAAAACCTGTACTACCAGATGATTTTGATAAAGAGGACAAAGATTACAAACCCCACTGGAGGAGTAATGGAGAGAAAGAAAAGAATCGGAAATCAAAGAGGGTTACGAAAGAGGTAATACTGTGGAAGAGTCTTGATTGACTTCCTGATATTTCTTAGAAAGTACCTGTTATTCTTGTTTTGGTATTATTCATTTCAAGGAGAGCATGTTGTACACAAAAAAAAAAGAATTAGTTTTGAAATCACTATAGTTTTTTTTTTAATTTGTGAGAGTGTAATCTCTTACTCTATGACTGTATCCATTGTGTTGATTAAATTGCTTTGTTTACCATTTCAGAACCCAGACATAGATTACAGCAGCAACAGTGAGCTGAAGAAACTGCAGTTCTTTGGTGCGGGGCCCAAAGCCGCTGTCCCCGGATCTAAAGGTCAGTGCTGAAATCTGGGGGAGTAACTCAGTAAGGGGATAGAATAGAATATTGTTAGTAAGTGCTTGAAGTAAAAAAAAATCTTATAAACAAGAGAATGAGAAAAGTACACTTATCTTTCATTTTTTGTAATTTGTAACAGGTGGTTATTTTCAGACAGTGTCGTAGATTAATGAGAATTGTATTTGGTTGTGTTTCAGATGATCCAAACTACGTGGAAGAGAAAGCCGACAACAGGCAGACCAAAATGAAAATGGCAATACCTGGGGCGTATTCTGGGGTAAGTATGTTCATGACCCTGTCTATTTTCTTCTCATTGAACTCACAGAAATATGGAGGTGGTATAGTATACACATTGGATATTTTACTTGAATATTATACCAGCTTTTTTTGTTGAAGAGTAGAAATCTTTAGTGTGTGACAAAATCAAATGGTAAATTAAGAAACTTAGACAGGAAGTTTTGTGAGAGGAGGTTTGTGCTTCGAATTTTGGCGATTTCGCCCCCTACTAGTTGGATCTATGTTGGTTTAATGTTATCGACTGAGGCAGGACTCATGGCATCCCTGCTCTGTCCAGTGTGTGGCAGCACATAAAATTGTCAGACTTTGGGCCTATAGATTTTAAACCAACACTCAATTCAACTCCTGAGAGGGGATACAGATATAGTAAAATATACACATTTGATCAGGTTTTTTTTTAGCAGGGTGGGGGGTCAGTTCCATCAATTATTTTTGCCATAGGGTTTTTTTTGTTTGGACAAGAAGCTTTTTAATGATTTTTGGTGTATGACTGGCCCTCTGGCAGTCGGGATGTTTGAGGACCTACAAACCTACAGAAGTATTGTGGCTTTCATAATAGGCTTAGATTTGAAAAGCATTATATTAACAAGATCTGCATGGAGCTGCCTATATGTGCAAACACAAACCATTTTCTAAATTTAAAAATGTAACATGTTTTTTTGCCCAGGCTGACAAGTACTACTGCCACATGTGTGGCCGCGGTGATGGCGAAGAGCACATGCTGCTGTGTGACGGCTGTGATGACGCTTTCCACACATACTGCCTGGTCCCTCCACTCGCAGAAGTCCCGAAAGGAGACTGGCGTTGTCCGTCTTGCGTCAAACAGGTGGGTTGCTCGAATCCCAAATCCAATTGTTCAAATTAAGCAGCCTGGTCGTTTTGAAAATACCTTATTTATTGAATTTTTTTAACGTCCAACATCAGCACTATATAGACTATATTGTGTACATTTATTGAAGAGCTAAAGTGGCGTTTATGAAGGTAGTTAGGTTGACATGACATAGGTCTGGTCTAAAAGTTGTGGATCTTTATTCCTAAAAACATCAATTAAGAATGTCCACAAAGCAAATCAAAATTGTAAAAAAAATTTCAATTGCTTTCAAGAACATAGTGCCTGGATTTTAAGCATCAATTTTGTCGATTTGATTGGCTTATATTTCTATGTGGTATTCTGGCTGATTTCATCATGTTTTCTTTGAAATAAATTATATGAATGTGTGTTGCTTTTCTTGTCACTAGTTTTGAAGTTATTATTCATCACTTCCATACAATCATCTCTTAATAATTTTGTATCTTTTGCAAAGATTTGTGAACTTGTTTCTCCACTATGTGCTTTGTTTGCAGGCTTGTAGCAGACCTTTAGAACCGTATGGGTTTGATCAGAGCAAGAGAGACTACACACTTCAGTCGTTTGGGGAAATGGCGGATCATTTCAAAGCCTCCTATTTCAAAATGCCAGTCCATGTAAGCATGATTGTCAAATGCCGTATTTAAACAAGTTTTACGTTGTCAATCTTTACATTTTAAGTTGGTGTGAATTTAGTATCTCAGAAGTAAAAGTTCCATGAAATTGTCTTGAGTCTCTTTCTAGAACATATTTATTCACATTTTTAGTTTGAAAATAAAAAGATACGTTTTTCTAGTTTCATGTCTCCACCTTCAAGCTTACATTTTTAACACTCCACTCATTAGTTGTTGTTTTTTTCTATGTGCTTTCTTTTTTTTTAAAATCTTGATATAGTTGGGTTCTGCTAATTTATTGTAAAGAATTAACAATAAAGTTTCTAGTGCAAGCCTAATGTAGAAAATTTCAGGTCATTGATTGAAAGAAAAAAACATTGATTGTTATTAAAATTGTTACTTCTATTGTTGACCATATCAGCGTGTGACTACAGCCCAAGTGGAGAAAGAGTTCTGGCGTCTGCTGCACACACTGGAGGAGAATGTAATGGTTCAGTACGGAGCCGACATTCACGCTATAGAAATGGGGAGTGGCTTCCCCACCAAAAACACGGATGACTTGCTGCCCGAGGATGAGGTACGATCAAAACTTTTCAGTTATTTACTGAAGCTTTTTATGCCCCACGTTTTGTTTTTAAAAATTTTTTATTGAGTTTCTTTGACGTATGCCTTTTTTTGTTTGAATGTCACAAGACATATGCGATTGATTATTTTGATATGAAGTTTTAGAGACCGAAATTAGAATCTAGATTTGGTAAGTAACATGTTTTGACCTGCACATTTTTTCCCTGCCTTTATGTGATTTGAAGCCTTCATATTCAACTTAGTCGAGGAAAGAAACAGAAGCAGCTACTGTAACATTAAGATGCCAAAAAATGTCTATATGTTCAGTATTTCTGTATTGTTGAAGTATCTGTTTGAGCGCACTGTAACCCTGACTGTAACACTGTGTGAATCTCCAGGAATACGTGACCTCTGGCTGGAATCTCAACAACCTGCCCGTTCTGGAGCAGTCTGTGTTGTGCCACATCAATGCTGACATATCTGGGATGAAGGTGCCCTGGTGCTACGTGGGCATGTGCTTCTCGAGCTTCTGCTGGCACATCGAGGACCACTGGAGCTACTCCATCAACTACCTGCACTGGTCAGTGGGACACATGTTAAGATCCTCATCTAATACTGACTTGCTGGTTCTATTGTTTGTGAATTAACCATATTTGTGAGAGGGGGGTGGGGGTGTATTAAGATTGTGCTTTTTGCCAGGTTCAGATTTTGCAAAATTATTTATTTTCAGTTGGCATCACTGTAGAAAGCAGTGCAAAGGTATTTAATAAAATGACTTAAAATATGTTGAATTTACTATGCGTTTATCGCACAGCCATGACATGAGGGTCCCACTCAAGATAAAGCACCATCCAAAGCACTTCAAAATATAATCCATAATTTTTAAAGAGCGCATCATTTTCAATGGAAAAAAAAAGAAGAGAGCTTTACATTAATCTAATTCAGTTTACTTGTGATCCAACGGTGGCTCCTATGGCTTAAATTTTTATATTTTGAGATTGAAGCAGAATTTTTGTGAAATAGTCTTAATTTGCCCAATAGGAGTTCAGTACATAGAAGGCTTTAAAATCTTAATGAATCAAAACAAATAGAACTGATTGTGAGCGACTTTGCTGAAGACTGTTCTCTGTTTGCGACTTCCAGGGGGGAGCCCAAGTCCTGGTACGGGGTGCCTGGCTCGGCGGCCACCAAGTTTGAGGATGCCATGCGGGAAACGGCGCCAGAGCTGTTTGAGCAGGCCCCTGACCTGCTGCACCAGCTGACCACCATCATCAACCCCAACGTCCTGCAAGCCAAAGGAGTGCCTGTGAGTCCATACTCACCATACGTGTGGTTGTAGTGTCAGATTTATAGGTAGCAATGTCACAAGATAAGACTAGCTGTGCTTCAGACTTTAACACACAAAATAAAACAATCATACAAAAACTAAATTCTTAAACTACCTAAAAATTGTAACTGCATCAGTGAAATAATTGCATTGCACACTATCCAAATGAACCTTACATTTGTGGCCATATTTTTCCCCTAATCTCAGCATTTATTTCTTGATCAGTTCTAGACGATTATACTCATTTAGTGAGATCCTAACACATGTATGAATGTGAAGAACTGCTTTAGGCCCTACTAAAGTTTCAGGTTGCTGAAATGCCCAAGCATTGGCTTTGTGTCTGACCCAAACATAATTATGATCTCAGTCGAAATATTCAATATAATATATGGCTGTGGTTTCATTGTCAATGACTTATGTTTGTGAGCAGTATCATGAGTAGCACGGAGTGTAGAATTCATATCTCATTGTTTTTGGAAAATGGCCGCACTAAGCATAAGCTGTGGGTTGGTTCTTCCATTTATTATCTAGAATACATGTCTTAAGTGGGCACTCTCTTGGTGAACTTTATGACTTGAATGTTGTTTGAAATAAATCTATGAAAGGATATAGATTTTGTACAAACTTATCCAATAAAAGTACTAATTATTGTTTGCTATTTCATGGATAATGATGCTTAACTTTGGCAAAAGCAATTGTATAAATGACTAAAAGGATGTTCCATGTCAAAATACAGAGAGCCTATTTTCCCTGTAATTTGCTTGGTAGTTATCATAATAAGTGCAGAGAATACAGTGGGGTTGATTTTTGTTGCCCTGTTTTTGTAGATTGTTCGGACAGACCAGTGTGCTGGGGAGTTTGTGGTCACGTTCCCTCGCGCCTACCATGCTGGCTTCAACCAGGGCTACAACTTTGCTGAGGCCGTCAACTTCTGTCCTGCTGACTGGGTGAGCTAACAAGCCACGGTTTTCACAAACTGGCTGAAATAGTTTACATTTTTTATTGTTGAATAGTGATAAAGAATGTTCTCTGATCATTTCTTGGCAACTTTTTTTGAAAAAAAATTATTCATTCATTTAGTGAGAACTGGCCATCAGGCTACTTTGTGGAAAATTGAATAATTCTGTTATTTTAGGTGAGAGGTATTGTTTACATAATTACATGTGTGTGTCTGTGTATTTGTGTGGGCTTGTGTATGTGTATGTAAGTGAACCATACAACCATATATCCATGTAATTCTTGTACACTCCAAAACCTTGTGCCATTAGTGGAAATTAATATTATTATATACATAATTATAATTATAAATATTATCATATTTATGATTGTCATTATATATATATAATTATAAATATAAATATAAAAATTATTATTATTATTATTGCTATTGTTTTTTTAGTAGTAGTAGTAGTAGTAGTAGTAGTAGTAGTAGTAGTAGTAGTAGTAGTAGTAGTATTGCTATTGTTAATATGTTTTTGATTGTCATTAATTCTTATTATTACATGTGAATTCATTTAAAACATGAGTTTTACTATAATTCTTTGTGATCCCAGCTCCCCATTGGGCGTGCTTGCATAGACCACTACCGCTCGCTGCACAGACAGTGTGTGTTCTCCCACGAGGAGCTCATCTGCAAGATGGCGGCTGACCCAGACAGCCTTGACCTTACGCTTGCAGCGGCGACACACCAAGACATGCTTAGCATGGTGGAGGAGGAGAGAGATCTCCGCAAAGCATTGCTGGAAAGGGTAAGGCACCTTGGAGATGCAGAACGTTCAATTATATATGCTTTTTTTAAAATAATTAATTGATTTATTATTCTTTATTGCTATCCCTTTTTCTGCCTCATTTTGTCCACAGCAAATAAAATTAAGCAAGCTTTCTGTTTTTCTCTTCCTAGGGAACTCTAAATGCTGAAAGAGAGGCATTTGAATTATTAGCAGATGATGAGAGGCAATGTTCTGTCTGCAAGACTACTTGCTTTTTATCATCAGTGACATGCCCATGCAAACCAGGTGAGTCACACTGTCTTAATCGTCAAACATGTCAATTTGGGGATAATTAGGAATGTGTAGATCTACTTGTATTTTTCTATAGGCTTTTTCAGCAGCGTGTATTGGCAAAGAACATAAACATTAACTTAAAAAAAAACAACAACCATGATCAAACATGGCACAGTAGATGAGATTTGTACTTTGCAAGACCTATGACTTTGCTGAGAGTGTTGTCAGCACATTAGCGCTATCAATGTGCTGTAGATCAAGAAACCAACAGAACCTTTACATTTTTTTAAAAGTACGAGTTGGGTTGGTGTAGATATAATGGGACCAGCTGACACACACAGAAATTCTCAGATGTTAGTCTTGGCGCTTGTCCACAAGGTACTTAAATTTAACCAATGTGCCAAGAAGTTTGTGTTTACGTGCTGAGCGTATCTTTGCCCTCCTGGTGCTTGTCCACAAGGTACTTAAATTTAACCAATGTGCCAAGAAGTTTGTGTTTACGTGCTGAGCGTATCTTTGCCCTCCCCTGCAGACATGCTGGTGTGCCTGTACCACGTGGAGGACCTGTGTGAGTGCCCGGCCTCGAGGCACGTACTGCGCTACCGCTACACCCTGGACGAGCTTCCCAGCATGCTTCACCGCCTCAAGGTGCGGGCCGAGAGCTTCGACAACTGGAACATGGCCGTCAGGAACGCACTGGAGGCAGAGGGAGACGACAAGCTGGGTCAGTTACACAGTCACCTAAATCCATTCACTTTTGGACAGCGTCACTGCACGTTCAGGCTGGCATGTCTCAGAGATTATGATTGTGAAATTAGTGTCTATTCCGTGGGGATGTTAATGGGCCGATTTGTGTTTCATGAACAAAAACAAAAACAGCAATGCATTTGGACCACATACAGGCAGGGCAATACAGAAGTGTTGTTTTTTTTTTTTCAGTGGAACCCCTTCCAGGTAGCTGGCTTGCTGCACGCATGGCTGATCTCGCACCAGATCTCGGGTGTTTCTGTCATGAGGGTCAGTTGTTGAGAGTTTCCAGTCTTTCCGATCCCTCTCAGTCACCTGCTTCCATGTCATTCTGGGTCTCCCTTTTCCACGACTTCCTGTTACTTGCATGTCCAATGCTGTCTTGATAGCTCCGCTTGACCGTTCCACGTGGCCATACCACCGGAGTCTTCTCTCCTTCAGAATGAGGTTCAGGTCCTCAAGGCCAAGAAGCATCAATAGCTCATTTGACCTAGTGGTGGCCACATCTTCTGGCTTCACATTGCAGATCTGTCTTATCATTGCCCTGTCGCTTCTCGGCAGGCGTTGAAGGTTTAGCTTGGTCAAGGGCCATGTCTCGCTAGCATGGAGCATTGCACTCCGCACACAAGTGCTGTACACATGACCCCGCGTCTTGTATGAGAGGTGGCGAGACAAAAGAACTTGTAGTAGTTCTTTAAACCCTGCCCCCCACATTTTTGTTTTCTTTAAATAAATCCTTTTTTTTACCTGAATTGTTCAGCCTATGGTACGGGCCAATGTCCTCTAGATCAAAAATTTAGATTAAAAATGCTCAAGTTACACATGTATGTGCTCCAGTTCGGTTTTAGGGATCATTCATGGTTTCGTTTCCATTTTAACAGATGATATTGTTCTTCATTTATTGAATTTGCCTAGATCTATATACATTATAATTTATACATCTTTTGTGGATTATAAAAACCAAACAAAAAGTGTTATTAAATATTTTCAAGGCAAAATCGTAGAAAACCTAGCCTATTGTTCTGAAAGAGAAAACAAAATCCAAATCAAAAATTAATCATTCACTGACTACATTCTGATTGATCATATTTACATAAATAATGTTAGTCCTCAGCGCCTACTAAAGTACCTGAAGGACATTGGTGTATATAATAAAATTTAAATGTGATAATCCTACACATGGATCTTTTAAACTAACCCTTTAATTTTAACCAACCTTTATAGTATACGCACAATTTGTATGCTTTTAGTTTTGCTATTCAAACTCAAAGAGATAAAGGAGTCACCCTTGCTACTAGTATAATGTAATAGGACATCACGGGCACAACATAGCCGTTAAAGTGCTGACGTACCGTAAAATAATGGTCAAACTAAAATTCTGTCCACATGGTTTTTAAACGGCCCCTAATAATAAACACTGCTCCAAGCTTTCGTTTCTCCTTCTTGACTATCTAAACTTTTTCTCTCCCACTCGAGTATTTTTTTCAGCCATAGAAAAATTACAACTGTGCACCAACACAGACCTAAGACAGTGTAGCACTTTTATCAAAGATGTTTTATCAGTATCACTCTGTGACAATACTCATGAGTCATATGTCAATAATAAAACTACTCTGTGTCAGTACGGTAATAAAATCACTCTGTCACCCTACACTCACTCAGGCTCTGAATGAATTTCACTCTGTTCCTTTAACAAAATCACTCTGTGTCAATTTGCGTTATGTCAATCGGAACAGAAGTACTCTGTGTCAGTTGACTATTTGTCAAAGGGCACAGAGCAGAGAGCTACTCTGTGTCAATTAACGCTACCTTTTTCTTTTTTTTTTAATAATATTTGTTCCAACACTTTTTGGATCTCTATATAGATCTATGTAGAATTTAGTATAGTAATAACGTGATCGATGCATCCAAGCTCACTAATCCCTTTCCATCACGAGTTACCCAATATGTACTGTAGTCCCCATTTTTAAAGACACTTCGTTTGTTGATGTTTGAAAATCCCCTAGATGTCAACCCAATAATGCTGTTAATTTTATCTGATTATCTCCTCACCGCCTCAAGGTGCGGGCCGAGAGCTTCGACAACTGGAACATGGCCGTCAGGAACGCACTGGAGGCAGAGGGAGACGACAAGCTGGGTCAGTTACACAGTCACCTAAATCCATTCACTTTTGGACAGCGTCACTGCACGTTCAGGCTGGCATGTCTCAGAGATTATGATTGTGAAATCAATGTATTCCGTGAGGATTTTAATGGGTCGATTTGCGTTTCAATGAACAAAAAACAAAACAACAATGCATTTGGACTACATACAGGCAGGGCAATACAGAAGTGTTTTTTTGTTGTTTTTTTTTTCTTTCAATTATCTCAAAACAGCAAAAAGTAAAGTATGCCATTCTGGTTGCACAATTCACTTGATTTTTCTTATGTCTGTAGCTGATGGAATATCAAAGCTGTGTTTTACACGATGACTGAAAGGTGAAAGGTGAAATAAACATAGACTTTAAATTGAGGGGCAATTGTTACATGAGAAACTTAGTAACTTTTACTAGTTTTCCTTTTGATGGAAAACATTAAGGCAGATATCTGAGTAACCAGTGATGATTTCCTTATTCATCGTAGAGGAATATATCAAAATTGTATTCTTTGTAACAAATTGGGATTAAGTATCAATGTCTTTACAGTTTCCAATGTGGAGAGTCCTCAAATAATTCTCATGTGGACAGGGTGTACAACAGTATACTTAAAAAGTGACCCATGTTTTTCTTAATTCAATTTTGTGTTTTTGTTTTATTCAGATATTAATGAACTGAAAGACTTGATCACTGAGTCAGAGGAGAAGAAGTTTCCAGAATCAGACCTGCTTCAAACTTTGATCAACGCAGTTACTGAGGCTGAGAAATGTTCGAATGTGGCCAACCAACTAGTCAGCAAGAAAGTCAGAACAAGGCAAGTCTATCATAAAACTTCAGTCTACTAGATTTAGCAGGACTAGTGCCATTTAAAGTTATAAAACCAATGATTTCAAACTTGGCATGTAATGTGAAAGATAAAGGAGTTCAAAACTGGATCTTTCTCATTAGAAGAAAGGAAGAAAAAAAATGTTTAAAACAATAAAACTATTTTTATCTCAATTCTCTGTTTTCAGACACAGGCAGTCAATAGAAGGGAAATATGTAGCAAAATTGACCCTGGACGAGCTCAATGGTTTCTACGAGCAAGTCATCGGGCTGCCCTGCATCATTAAAGAGACAGAGCTGATCAAAGTGAGTGCTCAGTGCTGCCCTGGCAGCTCTAAGAATACAAAACGATACACTGACATATTCTTAGAGCTGCACTATACCTATTTTAAAATTTTTTTGTGTGCCTTGCATATTGATAACCAAGCTCTACTGCGACATTCACATTTAATTTATTATACATTTCTGGGGTCCTAGCATCACTCGGTAGATTAGATTTGTTTTATCGTTTGTGTTTCTTTCTCACTGATTTGATTTTACTTTGCCAAAACGCTGAAAGCCTTGTGGTGATGGATGGATTTTTATTTTACATGCATTTAACATTACCAAAAAAAATTTTCTTTGTCCAATCCGAATTTGAAAATTGAGACAAAATAATTAAGGAGGGAGACAGGGCTTGTCGTAATGCTGCCAGATTCTCAGGTGTTTGAGCTGAATCCTATGATTCATGCCCAGTGGCGCTCTATCTAAACAAATCGAGTAGTTTACCTCTGATGTAGAAGTCCTGATAACCCTGGTTTGTCTCTTTATAGCGCATTGAAAATTTATCAGACAATAATCTCTGCTGATGAAAGTTTTTAAAAATGTATAGAAAAGGAACAAATAAAATAGGTTTGACTTTGGCGGAGGGAGGCTGGACACTTGTTGTCCGGATCGGTTCCGTTGTTATTTTGTTGCTGTTTTGTCCCCCAGGATCTGCTGGACAAGGTGATTGAGTTTCGAGAAGGAGCTCAGGACGCGCTGCATGCAGAAACTCCAGACTCCGAGCAGGTGGAGACTCTGATTGAGATCGGCATCAGTCTAGACGTGGATCTGCCAGAAATACCCAAACTCAAACAGGTAATGCCTCCGGCTGCTGCTGCTCATCTCAAATTTTATTTATAGAGTCAGTCATACTATGAGAATGTTTTTGTAAATGAGAGACATTTTTAATATCCATGTCATATGAATAAGCATTATAACGTACTAAACTATCGAGCTATCTAAAAAAAATGATTACATATCCAGGATAGTGCAGGCTGTTTTTCTAATGCCTCCCCCTACCATCAGGCTGTTTTTCTAATGCCTCACCCTACCATCAGGCTGTTTTTCTAATGCCTCACCCTACCATCAGGCTGTTTTTCTAATGCCTCACCCTACCATTTCTGGCTGTAGGTCCTGCAGCAGGCTCTCTGTTTTTCTAATGCCTCACCCTACCATTTCTGGCTGTAGGTCCTGCAGCAGGCTGTCTGTTTTTCTAATGTCTCACCCTACCATTTCTGGCTGTAGGTCCTGCATCAGGTTCTCTGTTTTTCTAATGCCTCCCCCTACCATCAGGTTGTTTTTCTAATGCCTCACCCTACCATCAGGTTGTTTTTCTAATGCCTCACCCTACCATCAGGCTGTTTTTCTAATGCCTCACCCTACCATCAGGCTGTTTTTCTAATGCCTCACCCTACCATCAGGCTGTTTTTCTAATGCCTCACCCTACCATCAGGCTGTTTTTCTAATGCCTCACCCTACCATTTCTGCAGGTCCTGCAGCAGGCGCGCTGGCTAGACATGGTGCGTGTGCAGATGAAGGATCCCAGCGCCGTGACGCTCGAGTCGATGCGCAAGCTGATCGAGTCTGGAGTGAGCCTGGCGCCGCACGCGGCCGTGGAGAAGGCGATGGCGGAGCTCCAGGAGCTGCTTACAGTCAGCGAGCGCTGGGAGGAGAAGGCCCGCATCTGTCTGCAGGCCAGGTCTGTACACGCACATACTCCTAGCAGATTTGAGCACCTCACAGGCAGTTTGAGCCAATCCTGAGCTTGGTTTGACAGAGGTGGCATTTCAGTCCATCCTGGGGCCAGCTTCAACTTGCTTTAGACAAATAGACTGAATAGGCTAATATTTCATTAAAAAAAAATTGAATAAACTGTATTTTAGACCTTATTTAAAACCAAAATGCAAAATGCAGTAAAAGCTTAAGCTTATTAAAAAAATCCAAGCTCATAATGTGCTTCTTGCATGATTCAACCATCAATGTGATTCATGTATCATTCAGCATGTCATGGGCTGCTTGGCTCATAGAAAACAGTCTGATCTCGATTTGTCAGATGTGCAAGAACATTTTGCTATTTTCTGTAGGTCTTGTAGTTAAGTCAGATGCCAATATTCATGCTGACTTTTTATTTTCAATATCATTCTGTATCAAAGACAATGTGTCTGCTAACTATTATTACAAAGTCATTGTGATCAGTTTTTTCTCCTGTGCTTCTTTATAGCGAGGTTCTATCCGACCAATTCAATATCATAGTAGAATAAAATTTACCCCTTTTTTTAATTTTCGTTTATATCTTTTAAAATAGTTTGTGCAATCAATCTTCTCTTTATACTTTGTGCTGCGTCAAATGATAAATCGATATTTTTTTTCCTTGTTCTGCTTTGCGTTGCAGACCTCGTCATCTGCTAACAACTCTGGAGGCTATCATTGCTGAGGCAAGAAACATTCCTGCCTTTCTTCCCAACATCGCCTCGCTCAGAGAGGCTGTCAAGAAAGCCAAGGAATGGGTGCAAAAGGTAAATCATTTTGCATGGTTTATAAGGTTTCCACGTCTTCTTATCTTCAAAAAAAAAGTTTAAATATATAAGAGAAAATCAAATTTTAACTTTACTTTAAAACTCTGGGGTATATGAAAATTCAGGCGGTCTTCTAATTTTGTCTATGGATACTTTTAATTTTACGGCTAACAAGTACCTTAATTTTGTTCCAAAGTACATAAGAATTATTAGAGTTTAGGGGGCAAGCTTGATTTTCTTTTTCCCCCATTCATCCTCCATGTTCTTTAAAAAAAATTTTTTTTTGTCTATGTGTCTAGAAATTTTACAAAGAATGAATCCATGATAACTAAAACAAAGTGGATAGACAAAATCTTTTTTATTGTTATTTTAGTTTTCGTATTTAGTTTTTACTAATGTACTTAATCAAATAAATCTAGGGAAGTTTGAGGTTGTTGCTTAGCGTTCAACGGCTGATCCACTGACTTCCTACGTCAAAAGCCGATGTTCTACCCCACGACTTCTGAGCCCCTGGAAATATAAGATTCCATTAGGTAAAATTTTGGAGCTGCTATAATTTGCATGTGTTTTGGTACCCGCTCCCCCATCCAGGTGGAGGGCATTCAGAGCGTGGAGCAGTACGCCTACTTGGAGGTGCTCGAGGGCCTCGTCTCCAAAGGTCGGCCCATCCCGGTCAGGCTGGACCAGCTGTCCGCTAAGTCCTGGAAGGAGAGGACGGCCAGGACCTTCCTCAAGAAAAACTCATCTTTCACTCTCTTAGAGGTAACTACACATTGGCCGTTTCATTCACATCTTTTGTTCATTATGTTTCTCATTTGGGAATGATATTGTAGAAGTATGTATTTTCAAGGCAACATTTGAAATTTCTGCGGAAATGCTTTTCCTTCTCTATGAATTGTTGATGGTTCCCTTATCATACTTATAAACCGCAGTACCAAAATCAAAATGTTATGGTGTTGGAAGTTGATTTGGCAGAGTTCTCATCAGTTAGACTAATTGAATGGTGTTCCTCGTTCCTTTTTCTTTTTTCATTGAATATGAATAACCAGGATGTTACAGCAAATAGAACCAAGCATTCCGTCCTGTGAACTAGGTTTGAAGTAGGCAGTTCAGTGAGCGCCGGCCACGGCTGTCTGCCTGCTTTCGTTTAGTTTTCGCCTGGCGTATCCCTCGTCGCTCGTTGCGATCGTTGACCCTCTGAGAACTTGGACCCAGTTCACTCGCTGATGCTAAATTTAACCTTCCGGTGTTTATGTATTTCAATAAAGTTTCATTAAAAACTAGTCACTTTAGCTGTATAATGAGAATCAAATGATTAAAAGACTTTAATTGATCTAAGAGAGATATTTTCCCATTCTTTGGAATAACATTATATGTCAAAATAAGTTTATTCAATACTGCAATTTTGTTTTAAAGTAGTGTGGTTTATGAGATCCCAGTGACGCAGATAGAGGCCATAGAAAATGGTCAATAAGTCAACAGTAAGACCCACACAATTTTTCCAATAAAAATATATATACAAAGATTAATGTTTCTACCTTATAACCTGTAATTATCTTGTGGGTTTATCATACAGGATAATGCAAAATATTTGAGTAAAGGTATGATATCATTCAAATTTAATACGCAGCAAGACATAAAATTTATGTGATTTCATACATGATCGCCTCCAAATGTATATTTATTTAAATATGTGCAGATCTTTTGTTGTGTTTTTTATTATTTAAAAAAAAAATTCCCTACACTTTGACATGATACTTTAGAATATCTGCATTGGTTACAAAGGTGGTACATCTTTTATGTAAATCATGTGGAAACATGGCACAAAATTTCTACGTTAAATTTGACGCAAAAATGGGGGGTAAAAATAAATCAGTACAAATTTAAAGCTTTTCAAGTAATAAAGATACCAGCCTAATTCAAACAGATTCTTTTTCACACTTCCAAGAACTTTAAAATTAGTTCACTTTGAAATGTTCACCAAACTGTCTATTTGAAGATTATATCCCACCTAACAATAAATTCCAAATGCTAGAAAAATGACTGTGTTTGGGATAGAGTAAAAATGATTTTGTATATTTCATGTCCACAGATCCTCTCTCCTCGGACGGACATAGGAATCTACAACGGGGGCAGGTGTAAAAAGAAACGGCCTAAAGATGGGGAAAAGAAAGAAGGAGATGTCAGTCCGGATTACACGAGTGACGACAACAGAAACTCTGGAGTTGTGAGTACATTCTTTTTTATCCAAGTTATGCGAGTGTATATCACAAGCTTGTACATCAATAAAGCTGCATTTTTTCATGTCTAACTTGCTGATAAAGCAGATTGGAGCCAACACAGAAAAGAAGCATTGTCCATAAAATAAGTAGCAAGAAAGTTGTATGATAAAGAGATGATTCGAGAATTGGTCACTTGCAAGTTACAAGCTTTGGGCTGATCAGTTCTAATGGAACTTTGAAACTCCCAGTTTTATTTTTCTGTCAATTTTTTTTCATAAAGTGGGATGTCAAATTCATTTAACACCCCACAAGCTTCTCTGATAGTCATTAACACAATGGATTAACAAGTTTTAGTTTACTGTCACTAAGCCGCATGGATTAAAAAATGAAAATTGTTTTCCCCTGTGGGTATCCATGTAATGTTGTTTGTCCCTCCAGTCGATCCTGACGCAAGTGGCTGCCTTCAAGATGGGCGAGGTGAAGGAGGTTGAGCTGATGAGAGACCTGAGGACCCGCAACATGGAGAAGCGCCAGGACTCGGACGCAAAGTTCTGTGTGTGTCGCAAGCCCGTCTCCGGGTTCATGCTGCAGTGTGAGCTGTGCAAGGACTGGTTCCACAGTGAGTCACATGATGAGTCTGCTGGTCATGGACATTCAGACACCAACAGACAAAATAATGTGTTAGGATTCAAGCTCTACCTTCATTAAAGCACCAACGTGCAACCTTTCAAGTGGAAAATGACTAAGATTTAATTATTTAATAATACTATTTTACTCTTCCTTGTACATTTCGCTCAATTATAGTACTGTTGTTTAGTTGTTTTTGTTTGTTTTATTTTTTGTAAATCTTCCAATGCTCTGCTTTTGATTTCCATTTTTCATGTTTTTTTTCCACCAGGTACATGCGTATCTTTCCCGAAGTCAGCAAGCATGAAGAATAAAACCTCTCAGGCTGCTATTATGCAGGTAAGCAAAGAAGGTGTAGGCTTCATTTTAAATCTCACTTTAATGGAAAGAATTGAGTCTTTCACTACCGTACCAAGGAATATTTAATTGCTGCTTTTTTTTTAAGGAGACGTCTATTTTTAAAATTAATTTTGTATTTATTTTAAATGTTTTAAATTTCTCTATTTAAAATCCCATGTAGCATGAACCCTTCTTATTGCCTCTAATAAAACACTTGTAGAAGTCATGTTTAGCATGGTTCCATCAATTTTTTGTGTGTTAGCACCTGTGCTACAAAATCCTGTAAAACAGGCATTGATAATATGCCCATGTGATATTTAATGTTTTTCACCCACATCTCTCCTCAGGCCACAAAAGAAATGAAATTCTTGTGTCCGCTGTGCCTTCGCTCCAGGAGGCCTCGCTTGGAAACCATCCTGTCACTGCTGGTCTCCCTGCAGAAGCTTCCGGTACGGATGGCTGAGGGCGAAGCGTTGCAGTGTCTCACGGAGAGAGCCATGGCCTGGCAGGTACGGCACACACGCGACAGGAGTTTATTCTTTGAACATTGATGTGATCTTTGTGTTAGCTTTATTGTAGGTTTCTAAATGTTTAGTTATAGTAATGTGAGTGTGTGCATGTAGATGTACATGTGTCCACATGATTTCATTACTGTTTTGCTCATATGCATATAAGAATGTACTATAATAATAATAGTTTATTTATAGTGCGCCATACCCAATAAACTCAGCTCATGGTGCTTTAAAACATTAAAATCTCTTTTTAAAAAGAATATATGACATAGTTTATTTACTATACAGCAGTATTTTGAAAGCTTGCAAGAATGTAGTTGTTGCCATTTTGCCCAAGGTTGACTGAATGTTTCGTTGTCTAATCACTCAGACAATGTGTATTAATCTGATATTAGAATGCCAAGTGCTGTGTGCAATGAATCCACGTATGAGTCATGGCACATGTCCTAGATGGGTGTATAACTAAAGTTTATGTTACCTGACCTTGTTCCGCCAGGACCGAGCTCGCCAGGTTCTGACCACCACGGAGATGGCGTCGGCCATGGCCCAGCTGAGTGTGATGAGCCAGCGCATGGTGGAGCAGGCGGCCCGGGAGAAGACGGAGAAGATCATCCACGCCGAGCTCCAGAAGGCGGCCAACAACCCCGAGCTGCAGCCACACCTGGCCTCCGTCACACAGAGCGCGTTTGGAAACCGCGGCGACCACTCCGGCCCCCAGTACGGCGAGCCCGGCGAGGCCCCAGTTTTCCAGCCAGGGATGTCGGCCAAACACCAGCTCCAGCACCTGCTGGGCAGGCAGACGGCAGACATCGGCGTCAACATGGATGCCCCGCTTTCCCCAGGCCTGCCAGGTGGAGTCTCCAACGGAGGGGACTTGTCTCCCCTGCCCCAGGCCCTCGTCCCCGCACCCAACCCGATGTCTCAGGACATTGGCGCCGAGATTGACATCCCTGCCGTGACCAGTCTTGGGATGTCCTCGGAACACGCGTACTCATCAGTGTCCAAGGGTGTTGCAAGTATGTACCTCACAGCGTTAACTAATCTTTTGACATAAATAAATTGGACAGTGACCACACTGTTATGTTCCTCACAACGTTAACTAATCTTATAACATTTATAAATTGGACAGTGATCATACAGTTATGTAATATTGTAATTCTATTTCTAACCGATGAGCTTTCTCTCTTAATTCCATTGATATCATATAGTATACACTAAGCTAACAGTTGTGTACCCTTGCGACTTTACCCATCTTACCCAGACGGTTCCCCTCGGAAGAACCAACGCAAGACTCCGCTGGTCCCTCGCGGGGACCCTGCCATGACCAGCCCGGCGGGAAGCTTGGGCCTTGCGGGGAGTGTGGGGGGTGCAGGGTTCGGACCCGTGGGTCCCCTACTGGACGTGGCGGAGACGAAGCGCGCCCAGCTGGAGGAGCTGATGATGGAGGGCGACCTGCTCGAGGTGTCCCTGGACGAGACGCAGCACATCTGGCGCATTCTCCAGGCCTGCTACACGCGGGTCGAGCCCAACAGATACTCAGACATGGAGGTGATTTCACTTCTGCTCTGTCTCAACATTTGTTCTTGTTTTGAAAACTTGAGCTTACTCAAGAAACTGTGTAGATCTGCCTTATCATAAGTGATAAAATTTGAACCTAGTATCTTGTGCCTCATACTGATTTTGTGCAACGGTTGGGTTTATTCAGTTCAAAGTTACTGAGATGAAAAAATCTTAACCGGAGCTGCCATGAGATATTGACTAAAAGCATAGGTTCACTATACTAAAATTGTTTTAAGCTTGAAATAATCTAAATTTAACTGCTGTAAATGTACAAGGTGTCATCCCTGCAATATATTTGAAGATGAACGCTCATTTACTGTGGTTTTAAAGAATCTGTATAAAGAAGCAGGTCTGCAGTGGTATGATATATCTGTATAAAGAAGCAGGTCTGCAGTAATATGATAATGTTACCGAGTTAGAAAAAAAAACCTGCAATGGATTGCAGGCTCTTCCAGTAAATTCACCAAACTTCACTCGTTCTGCAGGCTTTTTGAAATGTTTTGCTCCCACCCATGCTTGTATCAGAGCAAGTAGTATTTTATAATAATGTACTAAAATCTTATGACCACATTGACCAGGTTGGCGGAGCTAGCTCTGGGGATCGCAGCGCCCGCCCTGACAAGGACCAGAAGAAACCCCTCAAGGTCAAGGACGGACTGCGCAAGGTCAAGGAGAAACTCAAACGCAAGAAGTCGGCCGGACCAAACAGCGCTGGGGGGACTGCCCATGGCACAGACGGAAAGATCGGGGACACGCCCTTCAAGCGGGTCAAGGTGGAGAACGGGGCGGAGACGCCCACCACCACGGCCAAGAAGAAGAAAAAGTCGCTGGACCAGGGGGGGCAACCCCAGCAGCAGGGCCAGAATCAGATCGGCTTCAAGAAGAAGAAGAAGATTATGAAGAAGTCGTCTCCCATGCTGCCAGACAGCAAAGACTTCCTCAAGTGTGAGTGTTGGCTTGTTGGCAGAGAGAGTTTCTTACCATGTCACTTTGATGGTCCTGTTAATACTTGGCAGAGAGAGTTTCTTACCATAGCACTTTGCTAAGGATTCCTAGAAATGAAGAACGTTTTTTTTTTTCTGAACTATGTTCAGTTACATTTGAGAAGCTCTAAAATTTTGCTGGATGTGTTTCCATTCTAACCAACTCAAAAGAATTTTTAGTAATATTTTTTTTTCTTCTTTTTATTGCTTAGAAAGGAAAAGGGTGAAGATAAAACTAACCAAAAGGTACTAAAACTTAAACTGGATTTTTTCTCTTTTTTTTTTTTCTCTCTTTCTCTCTCTATAGATTGTGAACTAGCAAATGATGTTAATTTAATCTGATATTACATCTAAGGATAGATCTCATGATAGGCAATTTAACTTGAAACGTATAAGCAAACAACATCAGTATCCAGTTGGGCATTGCCAATGAACTGAGATGAATCGAAATTAAAATACAACAAAAAAGAATTATATTTAGGAACAAAAATATTCATGTTTAACAATATCAACTGTTAGAGGTGTAGAAACTACCTTGATAAAAAAAAAAGAAATAAAATGCTTGAATCTTAAGATATATTGACACAAGGTATTTATTGTTTTATCTATATTTTATGTTTAATATAAGATTTCTGGCTTGATTTGCTGGTATTGGTAGCCTTTACATGATATTTTTTTCAAGCTGAGTTCTTTCTTTCTTTCTTTATCTTTTTATCTATTTAAAAAAAAAGGATGTTCTTGTTTCCTTTCTTCCGCCCAGTGAAACTGAAGGAGGCCGGCAACCCCGTGACCAGCGGGCCGGACGGCAGCAAGCCCAGGCTGAAGAAGAAGAAGAAGAAGCTGCCGCAGCCGGACGCAGCACACGCAGCACACGCAGCACCAGCGGTGGAGACGGGGCCCGCAGCAGCAGCAACTCCCAAGGACAGGAAGCCCAAGATAAAGAAAGAGCGGAGGACCAAGGAAGAGCTGGTCATGCTGGACGACAGCGACGACAACGATGATGATTGCTCAGCTGTCAAGTGCTTGAAGCCTATAGGTAAGTCTTTGTCTTACTCTTAGCTTGTATAGTGCTTGAAGCCTATAGGTAAGTCTTTGTCTTAGATTGTCAAGTGCTTGAAGCCTATCGGTAAAACTTTGTCCTATACCGTACTATATATACACTGTGCTAATGATGCGTCGACTAGCCTTGGGCCTGTATTGGGCCTTTGTACTGTAAAACAATATGCACATTGAAAGTAGATTAGGCGTATTTAATTTATCTAGTCATGCATACCCAGTAGGCTACTTTCACGTGGATAATTTGGAATTAGGTGGCATTTGGCTCGTCATTGTCTTTGACTTTCTCTCTATTCTCAACATTAGAAACTTTGTTTCGACCATTCAGTAACATTGTTTTGTCTTGTTTTGTTCAGTTCAGTGGAATCTTTGTTTCGACCATTCAGTAACATTGTTTTGTCTTGTTTTATTCAGTTCAGTGGAAATCGGATCAGCCTTGTGATTAGCTCTTGATCTAAGCTCTAGTTTGTTGTGAAATTCATACAAAGTGTAGATCTAGATCTAGACTCTCAGTCTAGTTTAGCCTTTTCCGAAATGGATAATTTTTAACAAGAGATGGGGTGAGTCAGATTCGGAACTTCAACCGGCACCAAATAAATCTAAGCTATTGACAAAATGTAATACTTCACACAGCAAAGACTTTCCATGTGTCAAAGCTTCTCATAAAGGAAACACATCTGCTTACTGTATTGTGTGCAATGTGGACATGAGTGTTGGGAGTGGTGGTAAGGATGACATTAGGGAGTGTGTGCAAAGTGTGAAGCATACAAGTCAGTTCTCTGTCATTGAACAATGACTTTTCAAAAGGTACCAATAGTTATGTACTCAATGATTCTGAAGAGACTGTCTTTTTCTCGCTAGTCACATCTCAATTATTTATGTGCAACGAACTTCCCTAATCCGACCTATTGCAAGGTTGGTAAGCCTGATATATAGATATCTTATGTTAGATTAAATACCTGTAAGAAAAGTAGTGCTTGATCACAATGAAATGTATGGGATACGACAGGGTGCACGTTTCTCAGTGGCTGCTCTCTGAGCACTTTATTGTCACATTTTGCCTTATTAAAAATAACTTTCTGAAATTTCATAGTCATAGGCAGAATATTTCATTGTTGAAAGTTTGTCAATAGGATGACAAGCTAATGGTAAATGTTAATTGTCTGTGTGTGTGTGTGCATTGCAGGCGAGGCGGTGAACTGGGTGCAGTGTGACCGGTGCGAGCTCTGGTTCCACCTGCTGTGTGTGGGCATCAAGGCCGAGGAGATCCGCGACGACGAGGACTACGTCTGCTTCGGCTGCCGGGAGGGCGGGGGCTCGCCAGCCAGGCCGGGACACACGCTGCTCGCAGAGGCAGACATCAAGAAGGAAGTCGTGGACGAGGTTGTGACGAGTGCAGTCAGCAAAGGATCGTCCCCCCCTTGCTCCCCTAGCGTGAAGGCCGCTGCAGACAGGGCCATCCTGGAGGTGGTCGAGGCGGTGGCTGCCTCAAGCAAGGAGCGCAGGGCGGAGGTGGGCAAGACTGGAGAGGCGGAATCAAGCAAGGAGCGCAGGGCGGAGCTGGGCAAGACTGGAGAGGCGGAATCAAGTAAGGAGCACGGGGTGGAGGCGTCGGAGGTAGACAAGCTCGATGAGGTAGTAGAATCTAACACGGAGCGCAGGGTGGAGGTGGTGGATTCTAGCCAGGAGAGCAGGGCGGAGGCAGAAAGGCGCAAAGAGGCCGTGGCTTCAATGATCCAACTGGAGAGAGGCCTGCCCCCCACACAGGCTGCGCTGGATGTGGACACGGTGCAGACAGCTGGCAGCGCTAACAAGGAAGGGCCCCAACCTACGGGTACAAGCACCCCGTCAGCACCAGTGGAGCCTGACAGCAAACTCGATGTGGAGGAGGAAGAGGAGGAGGAGGAGGTCATGCACGTTGATGATGAGGAAGAGGAAGAGGAGGAGGAGGAGCAGGAGGTGGAGGAGGACGAATATGAGGCTGAGGCAAATGAAAGTCACATGGAAGCTGAAAATGAGACCACCGCAGATGCAGAGGAGGAAGATATCAATGAGGATGAGGCTGGGGAAGATGAACATCCAGCAGGATGCCCTGAAGGGAAGACTGAAGCACTAGCACCTCAAGCAGATGTCGTTAGTGTCGTCAACGGAGAACAAAACTCAAACCCAACAGACTCATGAAACTTTTTGTTGTATTTTATAACTTGTACATTGTGAATGATTACTGTAGAGTTATGCCCCTGTACCATGTACATACGTGTATAGATTTTTATTCCCAGCACTGGCAGAGCAGGAACACATCTCACTCACTCTCTCTTTCTCTCTCTCTCTCTCTCTCTCTCTCTCTCTCTCTCTCTCTCTCTCTCTCTCTCTCTCTCTCTCTCTCTCTCTCTCTCTCTCTCTCTCTCTCTCTCTCTCTCTCTCTCTCTCTCTCTCTCTCTCACTAGTTGTAGCTCGGCTGTAGGTCCTAATAACCAGCTAAAATCTCTACTAAAGATTTATTTCTGAAAATCCTTTTAAGATAAATCTAAACAGATGTTCAAACCATATTTTTAACTTAAAAAAAAAATTAAGATTGTCTTTTTCCGTGCCATGATATGAAAACACTTTCTGCTTAGATTCCTGGCACATCAGTGAATTGGACAATATATATGGCTGTAGAGATTTTGGTACAACTTTATACATGTACATACCCTCGTAACATCACTGCCCAAAGATTGAAATTTAACACAAGTCATGAATAGAGAAACGTGTAATGCCTTTGGAATACAAACTATTAAGTTTTTAGTTTCGCCTGCTGGTTCCTAACCTATGAGGTATAAATGTTGATCTGGTTTTATCTGAACTATAGAGCTAAGAGAAAGTGTTTTTGTGTAGGAATGCTAGAAATGCCTGGTGGACAAGTTGGGCTAATCTAAATCTCCTCACAAATGCTGAGAACATATATTATTGTTGCAGGTGTGGGAGAGCCGGTTTTTGTGTCGATGCTTGCCTTTCACCTGCAACCATTACAAGATTTATACACATTCACCAATGGGTCGTAATACCAGCAGCAATGTTCTCATGTCGACTCAGAAACTGAGTTTTATGGCACAGGAGCGATGTTCATTAATTTTGTGCAATGTATTTGTACTACTTGTTGTTGTGTTGTTTGTTCGATGCATGTGTTGCTGTAGCGGCCTCCTTGTCCCCCCCTCTACATTATACCATTATACACTCTGTAAGACAAGCAATGTCTTGACCTGGGGCTCACACCGTAGAGTTACGCTGGTGGGCCTTCACAGTCTCGCTCTATGGCCAGCTTGTTGACACCGGCTTCTAAGATCCAAGTACAGAGTTCAAGTCTGTGTATACAGCTACACTGGATTCAGATCACTTTTAAGAAAAAAATTACTGTTGTTTATATGCTTTGGGGTAATAAATGAGGATTATATATAATATGCATCAAACAAACATTGCTTCAGCAACATGCAGTATATTTTATTCTTTCTCTTATTTGTTGCTGTGGGATTTTGTGTTGGTATTAGATTTGGATATTGTCTCTGCCGTGTTTGTACTACAGTGCATGCCTTATTGTTATTATTATTTCCGTTTTCATTTTGATTTAGCCATAATTTTCTCTACATATTGCACCATGATCGCGTTTCACTTTTGAGTTTCCCTTTTTGTCTGATGCTGTGGCCTGAGAGCTAGGCTGTGATTTCTCTTTCTTGTGATGCTTTAAATATAATTAGTTTGGTTTCTCGCGCACTGCTAGAACTATCTGGCTGGTTTTTTCTTCTTTTAAATGTGTTTCTATGTTCTGATGTGACACCATCTTGCCTCATGTGAAAGCCCCGCCCTGCTTGAAGCAGAACAAAGTTCGAACCCATGCAGTCCGTTCCAGAAATAGAAATAACCAACCGGATAGTGTCCTGGACTCAAAGCAGAAAGTTAGTTGTTCAAATCCCGACCGGTTTCCTGTCTGTGCATAGGATTCTTGGAAACACTCTAGGGACTAAGATAACTAATTGATGATTGATAAGGTAAAGGCATCACATTTTGATTATTTTTTTTTAGCTGATTGGATACTACAAATCTTGCATATCTTAGTGGAAACCTGAATTCAATTGTAGTGGAGGAAATCGTGCCTAGTTTTGAGCAGCAAAAGAAGATTTATTGTCATTCTCTTTTTGCTTTAAAATTGGTGTGTAATGATTATTTACTCTCTACTCTGCCTCTTCAGTTTGAAGTTGCTTGCTGAATAGACTTCTGAGTGGCTGCCTTTGAACTGATACATTTATCAATACAAGAAGTTTTAAATTAAATTTTACTGCAAAATGAGTTATGAGGAAAAAAATTGAAAAAAAAAAAAAAAAGAAAACCTTCCCCAACTTGACTTTGTTCTTTGAGGAAGAGCTCTCCAAGTAATTTTTCCAAAAACAAAAAGGAAAAAAAAAACCAATAACAATTTAAATACTCTATTATCTAAATGTAGTGATTCTACAATTGTTACTATGAAATGTGACAGTCATGTAAATAATTATAATTGTTCTTATGGAGCAGTGTGTTTCATGCAAAAAAAGTTGTGCTTTGTCTCTATTCTTCTGACAAGGTTTTAAATTATATATCGTTGAATGATGAACACACTCTCCATCTTGCCTCACCATAACCATAATTCCCATAGATTTTGAAAGTATTTGTTTTTGTAATTTTTTAAATGAAAGCAGCCAGCAATGATGATGCATGCATGCAAGGTCAACTTGAACATTGTTTTTAACTTTTAATATTTCACGTCAACTGTAACATGGTTTCTATGACGAGTAAGAACTTTATGAGAATTTGCTTTCATCAAGAGGAATGCGTGAGTTTGTGAACAAGCTGGATCGACAATCGTCCGCAGGAACTGCTGGTTCAACTTGATTTGTGTAACATTGGAGAAACGTCGGAGACCATTTTTTCTTGTTTTTTTTGTGCATTTTTTGTCATCTTTTTAAATTTTTTTTTATTCACTGTTCATTTCTCATGGGTTTTTGGGTAGACTACATGTGCAGTTGATTTGTATTGTTTCATCTTTGTTGTGGATAATCATCATAAATATTTACCTTACCTACCTGGTAGTCTTGATGCTGACTGAAACAAAAAAATTACTCAACTTTTGTTTTGTTTAGACTTTTTTTTTAAAACTGTAAATGGGAACTGATTTTTTGGAAAAATGTGCTCCGATCAACAATTTTTTTTTATAGGTCCTTAGTGTTCAGTTAACTTAAGCACTTGATCATCATGGTATACCAACAGTTCATTTATTCATTAAATAGTTTTTTTTTATTTTGAAATCCCAAATTTGTCTTGCATTGATTTCAGTTATGTAAGCTATGTAATGTTGTCATTGTGTATTTGTAGCATTTTGTTTATAGAAATATTCTGGAAGGTTCAGTAGATTCTGGCTCTTGTGCTTTTTTAAATTGAACTTTTTAGCCGGCCAGATAAAAGTCAATCTCTGGAATCGGTAAACTAAAAAAAATGTGAACATCATACGGAGTAGAATAAAAGACAAGATCAATACAGAAGTCTGGGTGAAAATTCTATCCGAAAAATATAAAGAAAAACAAAGGTATCTATGCATGCTTAATTGATTATTCAAAAGAATTTGATACACTTACAGTTAACCAAAAACTTATTGATGAAAATGATATAGCCCTGTACTGGGAACAATTGACTAAAGTAAAGAAAGACAACACACTAATATTGCAACCTACGATATGCCGATGATCCTGGCGGAAAGTGAAAATAATCTCCAAAACTAGTAACAGTAGTACAAAAGGAAAGTGAAAAATATGGCTTCCTGATAGAAAACAACAAATTTTGCTATTTAAAAAAAAAATAAAAACGTTTTATGAATGTACACTGTAATTGACGGAAAAGGGAGTGGAACAAGTTAAGTTTTGTAGGCCAACTATTAACAGAAGAGGAAAAAAATGATACAGAAATTAAAAGGATTGGAATGGCAAAAATACATTTTTTAAAACTAAAGCAAATCCTTTCTAGTTCAAATGTATCACTTCAAACATAACTAAGACTAAGCAAAAGTTATATTTGGTTGACATTTTTATTTATGCCTGTGAAACTTGCAGAAACTCAGAGAGGAATAGATGCTTTAGAGATGTGGATTCATAGAAGAATAACTTTAACCTCTTGGAAAGAAAAGAAAACAAACCTTGAGATACTAGAGATGGTAAATCAAGCAAAAACAGTGAAAGAGAGAATAATTAAATATTTCGGACATGTAAGAAGGCACAGTTCCGTGCAGAAGAAGATCGTAGAGGGTGTGGTGGAAGGCACATGAGGTAGAGGAAGGAGGCGGATAAGATGAGTCAAGAACGTGGTGGACTCTACTGGAATGAAAATCAACCGAGTGCTGCCAGGTTGCGCTTGAACGAAGACCATGGAAGACCATGGCATCCAACCTCTGGAAAGAGAAGAAACTCGCCCTAACTGACTGTACTTTAATACTAACTAATACATGTAGCAAAACAGGTGAATTATTGAATAAATTCACTTTTCCATTTGTGACTTAATGCCGATTGTCCAAAACATGTACTAGCAAAAGCTATAATTTCATTGGATCCATGTTGGTGGAGTCAATTCAAAGAAAGTAGCTATAACGAAACAAGAAAAACATTTAGGTAAAATTGATGAAAATACTTTGCGAACAGTTCAGTTGAAAATTAAAATGGACAAAGAGATTCTGCTTTCATTTACACTTTTTTATTCCTTTTTTTTTCCTTAATAATATTACACTCATCAAGAATCAAATATCGAATATTAATTAAATGAATAACATGAAAAAAAAAGGAGGGGGGAGGGGAGGGGGAGGTGTAGATTCCAAATACAAAATCAGTAGAACTATGAACTTGTACTATTATCTGATCCACCAAAATGCATAGTCTCTGTTCAAACTTTGCACCAATAACAATTGCAAGTTTAAATGAGAGCCAATTAATGATGTAACAATCCCATCAAATATACACCTTCAGTTTTATTAATACTCCAAGTAATTCTTTCAACCATTTTGATAGTGAAAAACACACGCAAGCACAATCATTCAATGTTTTATTCATACTAATACCACTAATACATTTTATTCAACACCCCCGCCCTCCTCAACAAATAACTCTTGGATAACTGGGACTATCAACTTTGAAATAATGATGAGTTTTTAATATTCCAATATCACTTTCATACAGTTATACAACGTTATGTACTAGAGAATGGTTGATCAGCTTTTCATCTCTATACAGAGACACAGGTCGGAAGAATCATCCGAGAATTGAACCTCACGCTTCCTGCTTCTTTGTCGCCAGCCCTTAATAATTGTGTAGAGCAAACTGATAGAGAGTTAGACTCACATCTTGCATCAATGTTTTTGTTGTTGTTGCTTAAAGCTTTCTGTGAACACGTGTTTGAGTTTTAAGTACAGCTAGCTTACAACTCATCTTAAGACAGTGACTAAGATCTCCTACAACGGGGTGTCAGCTTACTGCCACCTTGTACTTACAACCCTAGGTCTAAGATAACACATAGATCTCCACCAAAGTGAAAAGTGCACTTTGCAACAAAACCTTTATTCTGTGTACAACTAACAAAAAGACAAAGGCAACAATGGAACAACAGAAGCTTTCCCCGTCAGTTCCAACACAATGCTGGAACTAGGTAGAAAATCCCCTGTCCCACTAAATCCTAGTCCTACTTCATCAGTTTATGGCGTGTGCTGGTTGGGCTTCATGCATTGAAGTGACACATGTGTAAACTTCATAGTAAGGGAGGTACAGAAAATTGTTCTCATTAAAAAAAAAAAGAGTTGATTTCTATACTGTACTGCACACACTGGCGTGTATACAAACCCACATTTTATATTTGTACTTGATCTCATCTTGCATAGTGTTATATCAATGCCTCATTCAACTTTACCAATTCTTTCAAATACATGTGGTTTTAAACACCATATTAAATACGAAGGCCAGGCTGTTCTAATTCTATATGTTTTTCCTTTCTTCCCTTTTCTACTTCCTCTGTCCGTTTGTCTGTCTCTTTCTCTCTCTCTCCCTCTCTATCCTCTCGCTCTCTCTCTTGGGGGACGCGGTAGCCCTGGAGTAGAACATAGGCTTCCGACGTAGGAGGTCCGTGGTTCGAGTCCTGGTGATTTCTCTCCCTATGGTTGGGTCGGTGTCAGTCTAATGTGACATGCTGAGACAGGAGTCATAGTATCCTCGCTCTGTCTCGTGTGTGGCAGCACATATAAATTGTCAGACGCCAGTCTTGTGGCCCGTCCACAATATAGCCTGTATAAAGTTGAGGTTAGACGTTAAACCAACTTTACAACTCTCTCTCTGTCTGTCTATTTCTCTCTATAATTATCCCTTTTTTACACTGTATTAATGAAACAATTTTTGAGATTGCTGGTAACCAAGGGTACCGTGAGTACATGTAGTACTAGTAGCAAACCAAGCTGAGAATTGCCATCCTTTGGTGCCTCAGCCAGCAGTTTCGTGGAAGATTGTGTTAATCAACGGCTAACACTATTGCCGTATTGGCGTAACATTCAAAATATGTCAACTTATTTCCTTTAACCACTAACTTATTTGCGTAAAAATAAGTTGTATATGAATCTGTCATCAACACCATGATGATTGTATGCAAGAATTTCCCTTGACCAGTAGATTGAAGCTTCATCAGACAATCAATCTCTTTCCAATTCAATCTTGCTCCGCTTCAATACCGGTATTCAGAGAAGCTTTAAATTCCAACCTACGGACATGACAAATGAATGAACTTTCCCTTATGAAAAATCCATCCCTTGGGAGTAGAAATTTACATATTGAAATTTTCAAATCATATTGTTGAGGGCAACAGTGATATGTTTTTACAAACAGCAACATCTTAGGATAAGGTCAAACAAAAATCGCCTTACAGCATCTTAGTTCCAATGAAACTATGAACTGTCTGACACAGTGAGCTGGTAAGCAGAAAATTGGCTTCAGACTTAAAGCATATAGTTATATCTGGCCAAAGTTTTCTCATTTCTATTACAATACAATGAAACTTACACAGAGTTTGAACCAGCAAACGTTACAAACTTTACTAATATATATAGACCTCATTTACTCCTGTATCATGTTTGAATGAAAACTCTTGTTTTACACCCAGTCTATCAGCGTTTGGGTTACGAGAGTAATACTTGTAGAGCCTGAATCTTCTCATATAATTATTATACCCAAAATTGTAACCTATCAATACTACAAACGACTGTCGGTTCAACTACAGAGTCTCTAGAGCTCTCTGTTACACCCCAGCTTGGAGAAAGGGAAGCGTGTAGAAGGGAAGATATTCACACAGAACGACAAAACCAACTCAGTGAAATACATTATTTACAGTGACTTTATAACTTAAGGTAATGTTTACATTTTTGTTCCACCACGTGATTCTATCAGTTTGACTTACAGGGCTAAAACTGAGTAGAGTGTATTAATTTGTTCCAGAACAAGAGAGCAATGAAAAAAACAAAACAAAAATTTTTTTTTATAAATGGGAGACTCTTCTAAGTTTCTGAGGTGATTTTTCAGCACCTGTTCCAAGAAAGGCACACTCTCATTTAAGTCCACAGTATACACCCATGTGATGTGTTTGTGGACTTCTGCCTATTTCTTAAATGTTTTTGAAGGCTGCCTCTCTGTCTCCCCTTAAATTTTCTTTGTTTTTCCCACTGTGGCTCGAGTTATCGTCTCAACGCTGATTGGTCTCATGCCCCCCAGGCCTCCCAAACATTCACTAGCTTTCTGACACGCCAAGCAGGGCTGGCAGCTGAGGATCAAACCCTCCAATCTCCTATTCTTCAGCTCAGAGCTCTACCGCCTGAGCTAGCTGGTGCTACATCGCATTCAGCGCTCAGAGTTTTATCTCATGTGGGGGAAAAAATCTTAAACTGATCCTCCTACAACTTTTCATCCACTGTGACACCTATGACCATTACTGACTTTGACCAAAAACAACAATAACACATATTTTCCCAGTTTGACAAATGCCCCATGAAAGACATTGGGTTTCAAACCAAACAACACTTAAATGAAGACACACAATAATGTACGCATTTATTCTTTAAATCATAGTATTAAATAAACCAGTGCATTTAGAACTATTGGAAACGTGTGCATATGATCAAGACTCGGGATAAAACAGAATTCACCCTTCATATTGACCAAAGAATCTCTATAACATGTCTGCTACGGTGTATTCTTGTGCTGGGTAACGCCGACTCGGGTAACATTCAAACTGGCTACAGGGATATCTAGTCAGGGGTATTCACACTCTTTGATAGGTATGACCTCTTAGTGGTTGGTACTGGTTCTCAAATTAAACAGAAACAGTACTACTATCATTGTACATCGTCAGGCAACAGCTGGCTGTCTGCATCAGTGACAAGCCTAGCGAAAAGTTAGTATAAGTTAGAGAGACTCTTATGGCACTGTACTGATGGTCTCTCTCTCTCTCTCTCTCTCTCTCTCTCTCTCTCTCTCTCTCTCTCTCTTTCTCTCCCCAGTCCTGCTCTTTAACATGTTGTTTGCAAGGTTCAGCTCTGCACCAATGAGTTGACTTTACCTAACTTATAATTTTACTCGCTCCTCCTATTTCAATGTCTGCTTATTTATGCAAATTCTCGCTTTTTAAATACATAATATTAACATAAAAGGAGGCAATGTGAGAAAACATACAAAATTAAACATAATTAAATAATGTTATTTTTTACAATTTCTATAGAAAGTGGAGAACCGTGAAAAACTCAGATGGTCCCTTGGCCGTGATGTTACATGAGGTATATGGTACAAGAAAAGAAGCAAAACTAGAATACTATAGAACATTAGAAGTGCATGGCATCAGATGAGCTTGTCAGGGACCCACACCTGGCACCGTTTTAGTCCTTTGCCTGCAGTGGTGAGTGAAGTTGATGCAAGTTGTCTGGTGCTGTGAAACAACTTGAGCTTCATTCACCAGGCTGGGTAGTACGACCGTCCGTCTCTTATTGTACCGATCGTCCACGCTAAACACCAGGGAACGCTAACAGAAAAGTACACACAGGTCGATTTTTGTTGGGACTCCACGAGCTTTTCCGTACACTGAATCCCAACCACAAAATGATAAACAAAGTATTGCACTTCTCAAAGTTTGTTCAGCTTCTTCTAAACAACAAAGATTCATGAAATTTGTATTACATCGCGAATCCTAGAGCGTCCTCTCCAACGTTCACTTCACACTCTCTGAGCTTAGCTCGATATCACTCCGACCCACTCAGATCCTGGGCATGTACACAGAGAGGCACGGCAACCTCAACCATCGTTCACATGACAGCTCTGAAGGAATGGTGACGGAATAAATCCAGATCCTACATCCCCAAGACATGGGAGGCAGAAACTTGTCCAGTATCCCCGTCCTCAGGCAAGATCTGCAGACGTGGCATCCACGAGTCCGTCTAACAGAGTGTACCCCTGATTGGAAGGCGCCCAGCCTAAATTTCCGGGCGAAATGTTTATCCCAGTCCGGAATATTCCATGCGGTATGAAAACTGAGTTGAAAGCACAAAATCCTCCAGCTCTGCCTACATAGCAGCTCTCCGCGTGTTAATCAAATACTTTCCAAATGCAAGAAATTACCTTTTCTTTCATCAACCATTATCTCTGATTGTAGCGTCTCCAGTCTGAATAAATACTTTTACTGTAGTTCAAGTTTAACTCTTCCAAACATTGAATAACTTAATAGAAACCAGTCCCAGGCTGTGCTGAATGTGCGGACCTGTAGCCTGTAGCATGTAGTGGTAGCCTGTAGCCTGCAGCCTGTAGCCTGTAGCCTGTAGCATGTAGCCTGCAGCCTGTAGCGTGTAGCGTGTAGCTGGGCACAGCGGCCTGTGTGCGGACTGTCCGAACATGGAACCAGACCAGCTGGGAGCTCAGCAACACCTGATCCCTGCCAGACTTTGAACAGAACTGTGTGTGTGTCCTTACAGAACACTCGCCACAGGAACCAAACTCCACACACACCGTCGCTCTAGAACTGCTGGTTCACCTCCTCATCATTTCCAATGGGGATCGGACAAAGCAGTTCTGAACGACATCTCCAGATCCTACAGTTCGGGACCCGTCGCCTGGCTACGATCCTCGGGAAAGTCTACACTTGAGTCCCGTCAGGCAGGCCAGGCTTGAGGACGATGGGGCTGTTCCGAGGCTGGCTCGACGCCGCACCGGGTCGCTTGCTGCTGGTTGCCGCGGGTGACGGAGAGCTGCCCGAGACCCGGCCTGCCATCTGGGAGGAGGACGAGGATGCGAACACCGCACCACTCGGGTGGCTGTCACTGCTCGTGCTGCCTAGACTGCCTGATGCCTTGAGGGGAGAGGGCAGGGGGAGGGGGGGAGACGACACATAAACGTTTAGTCAGTTCAAGGGAAAAGAAATTCATTCTGACATTTTTCTTTTGTAATGGCTATTGGTGGTGTGAGATTCGAAGTAAGAGCAAACCAGAAAAACGTCAAATTGTGATTCAGGTTTAAATAGAGCCAAATAGAAAAAAACCTTTTGCAAAATTCGGTTTATGAGAAATTTGAATGATCAGACTTCAATTTGAGAGGTTTCCGTTGCAATTATCTCTATTAATTTATGGTTCACTTGAGCTAACAAGGAATTTCAGAAAAAATCTCCCAAAGCAGAATCATAACAATTATGTTGAAAATCACCTTTTGCAGCTCACTTGATACACAAAAAAAAAAAATTAAATTTCAGATGCGCTCTGTTTTAAAATTTAAAATAAAAAAAAAAAACCATTACAATTGCTGACAATTTACTAGGATTCAGTTTAAAAAGATGAAAGATATTTATGAATATGATGAAAGAAAAAACAGCAGTCCACTGTATGCAATTTAAGACAATAAAATAAAAAATGCAGCCTAGATTTAACAACAAACCTACTTTGTAAGTCAAACTGAAACATACTAAGATTTCAAACACATGACAGCTAGCTGTGAAAGGTCTTTTTATGACTCGCTTTATCATGATGAACGTGAGAACTCTTTAGTGCCACAACTTGATTTCAGTTAGTCGGTTAACGTCCTACATCAGCACTAGTTGGGCTATATTGTGGACAAGCCCCCGGACAAACGACTAATAATTTTATGTGCTACTACATACAAGACAGGACGGGAGACCTAAACTTCCGTCTCAGACGGTCACATTTTACTGACACCGGCCCAACCAGTAGGGGACAAAGTAGGACAAATACATTTTTGATGCCCCTCTCTCTCTCTCTCTCTCTCTCTCCCCCCCTCCCCTCACCTGTGCTCAGGTCAGACAGGGAGTTGGAGTAGGCCACTTTCTTGAGGCCGTAGTCCGGGGCCGAGAGCCGATTCCCCCCCGCAGTGCTCTCCCCTGGTCCGGCTGACCCTGCGCTGCCATTGGCTGGCTTGGCGAGGTCAGGACCGGAGACCTATACTCCTGTCTCAGGCGGTCACATTATACTGACACCGACCCAACCAATAGCAGACAAAGTAGGACAAATACATTTTTGAGCATTCGTGGGTTTCGAACTGCAGATCTTCAGATTGGGAGATCAACGCTCTACCACTTGAGCCAGTTGCCCCCCTCAGTGCGCCAGTCAAGAACATAATTTTCCCCCCTCTCAAGCCTAGCCCTCACCATGCCGCTGTCCAGAGATGCTCCACTGCTGCCACGCTTCATCACCGGGTCTGGAACAGACACGACAGCCAATCAGATTAAACGTTGTACAGCTAGGAGACTATTACTGGACATGTTTTGATAACATTTATTTATAACAATTATTTGTGTATAACCTTGAGAGCCTTTTATTATATTTCTATGCAATTTCTTTTTTAAAGTCATTTTAGGGAGTTGTGTATGTAAATGTTTCTATTGAATACTTTTGTGATTATGCTTAAAATGTTGTTAAGCGCTTTGAGCTTTGGTAGGCCAGGACTCGGTGCGCGGAGTCGTCGCTGGCGTAGCGTTTGTCCAGCGTGTGGTGCTGGTGGGACGCGTGGTGGTGGTGCCCGCCGCGGTGTCGCGACATCTCCTCCTCGATTCGCAGCTGCTCCATGCCGTTCGTCTGCGGGAGAAATGTCAATTCATACAACTCATAGCGAGGAAATATTTTGTTATTGCTCGTCCGAGGAGAAATCTCATCGTGGTTACATGGGCAACAAGGCATAAGGCGATTAAGCCTACACAAAAAAAAAATATATATATATAGTGTAAATGTATATGAATTTATGGAAGATGTATGCAGATGTTCAAATAATATCGTCACGGTTTTACCTTTCTATGGCACGAGCAAGACATGTGCCAAAATGCAGATGATATGTCGGTGTAAAGGTGAAATTGAGGTCTATCTAACTAAACTTTCACATTAAAAATGGCTGAGTGATAGGTTTTAGCTTTCTCTGATTAAAAACTTTTTCATTTTCATCCAGAGTCGTAGAATCGTGCACTGCATGCAGGTACCTCCAGATTGGCACCGAGTCAGTTTCAACAAGATTTACTCAGTACATTTTACACTCAGAGCTTCTTTCAAAAATATAGAAGGACAGTAGAGTTTTAAATTGACTATAAAAACAGTGGTTACCAGAAAAATAAAAGGGCACAAATTATTTCCTGACCAAAAATTGGAAAGTTACTCTTGTAATGAGAGAATGTCCAAGGAAAAGAAAAGCCAGAAATTTAAAGGTGGTTCAACCACAGCCCTCGACAACTAGAAAGCTGCGGTGAAACTGTCTCCCAGCCGTAACGCTCACCTCGAGAATCGACTCCTTGAGATCTTCCACAAACTTCTGCCGGTCGTGGTCGTTGCGTGCGTTGAAGGTGATGAGCGGTTTGCCGTCGATGTTGTTGGTCAGCTGGATGCCGTACTGATAGTCTGGGAACAGACGAACCAACATTTTCTTCTTATTGATTCAAACTTTTTTATAAGGAAAAACAGTTTTAATCATTGAAAAGTAACGAGATAGGAAGATAAATCTATACATATAGATAGATAGATAGGTAGATAGGTTGATAGATAGATAGATAGATAGATAGATAGATAGATAGATAGATAGATAGATAGATAGATAGATAGATAGATAGATAGATAAATAGATACAGTGACAGATAGAGAGGGACAGATGGTGAGGAAGTTAGACAGAGAGATAGAGAAATAGAGAAATGGCTGCCTTGTTTGTTGCATATCTCACAAAGACAAACTGAGCAGGTGAAATAATGTTGAATGTGAGACAAACCATCTGCATCAACAAGCAAAACTTTTGCATCTTCTTTCACTCTGCGCACACATTTAAAACCATGTGAGAAATGGCATAATTTTTTTTTTGCGTTACAGCAAACATTACTGTGGTTGTTAGAGGAAAAAATCAAAGATGTCCAGTCCCTCCCCTCGTGTTCCACACTTTTTTAAAATTTGTTTTCACCCCCCCTCCCCATAGTAGATATCCTGAAAGAGAGCGAGTTTGCTGGACTCACGGGGCGTCTCGAACAGGTAGACCTGCATGCCACACAGCGACAGAGAGTTCCGGAAGGAATACGTGATGCCCGTCTTCTTCTTGCTGAAGATTTTCGTGATCTGGAAACAGAGAAAGTGGGTTCTCACCATACGGGCACAATAGCACAGTTAAGTCTTAGTAATTGTTTTTCCAAATATTTAAATATGATGATAGTTTGATGAACCATTTATTTTGAAATTAGGGGAACTAGAACAAGCTTGCGTTTTGCTGATAACCTGGAGTGGAAAACAATCATAGATAGTTACTGTGAAAGTGGAAACTTTTAAACTTCAAACAAGTATTTAATTAAGGAAAAGAAAAAAGGATGGCAACGTCAGTAAAAGCAATTATTTTAAAAAATAAGTATTCCAAAAAATAAAACAGAGAGAGAGAGAGATAAGAGAGAGAGACAGAGAGAGAGAGATGTATGGAGAGAGAGGAGACAAAGAATGGAGAGAAAGAGAGAGATAGAGAGAGAGAGAAAGAGAGAGAGAGAGAGCGAGACAGACAGAGATAAAGAGAGATAAAGATAAAGAGAGACAAAGAGATAAAGAGGGATAAATATAAAGAGAGACAGAGATAAAGAGAGATAAAGATAAAGAGAGACAGTGATAAAGAGAGAGAGAGAAGTGGGAGCGCTCACGAGCAGCAGGTCGTTGAAGAGGAAGACCTCCCGCTGGTGCAGGCCCAGCCGCTCCTTCTTGTTGTAGTCGTGCACCTCGTAGAGGCGGCAGTAGCAGACCAGGCGGCGGTGGGA
>RQTK01000051.1:662268-673315 GCA_003991915.1 Elysia chlorotica | reverse complement strand
AAAAAACAACCCCAAAAAACATGATTGATAATCAGTTTGATGAACTCTTATTTTGAAATTAGGGGAACTAGAACAAGCTTGCGTTTTGCTGATAATCTGGAGGTGATAACGATCGTAGATAGTTACTGTGAAAGTGGAAACTTTTAAACTTCAAACAAGTATTTAATTAAGGAAAAGAAAAAAGGATGGCAACGTCAGTAAAAGCAATTATTTTAAAAAATAAGTATTCCAAAAAATAAAACAGAGAGAGAGAGAGATAAGAGAGAGAGACAGAGAGAGAGAGATGTATGGAGAGAGAGGAGACAAAGAATGGAGAGAAAGAGAGAGATAGAGAGAGAGAGAAAGAGAGAGAGAGAGAGCGAGACAGACAGAGATAAAGAGAGATAAAGATAAAGAGAGACAAAGAGATAAAGAGGGATAAATATAAAGAGAGACAGAGATAAAGAGAGATAAAGATAAAGAGAGACAGTGATAAAGAGAGAGAGAGAAGTGGGAGAGCGCTCACGAGCAGCAGGTCGTTGAAGAGGAAGACCTCCCGCTGGTGCAGGCCCAGCCGCTCCTTCTTGTTGTAGTCGTGCACCTCGTAGAGGCGGCAGTAGCAGACCAGGCGGCGGTGGGACAGTGCCAGGAGCTGGGGACACAACACACACAACATACATACATGGAATGGGGGGGTCAGGGGGGACACAACACAACATACATGGAGTGGGTGAGTCAGGGGGGTAGAGCTCAGTCGGTGAAGGTCGGGATTTTGCGTACACCCATCTCAATACTTATAGCTACTATACAGCGTCCAGGGTGCAGCGATATCACACAGACTGGAGGGTTTTAATATCTATTGATCAGAGAGGGGTGGGGGTGGGGGAGGGGCTACATGGACCACATGGTGAAGAGAACAAATATGTGTGTGTGGGCGGAAAGTTCAGCCGCTAATGTTCTGGATTGAAGAGCAGCGGGTTCTAGGTTTGAATCTAAGCGGTGCCCCAGTTCTTTAGGAACCTGGGTTCCATCTCCCAGCGTCAAACCAACCCAAGGCTAGCCCCCGTCAGGTTCTAAACCAACTGCAATAGTCACTAAGCGTCATAGGTTCACGGACTTAGGGGACAAGGTTAAAAACAGCAATGACCTCGACATTAAATGTTACCATAATGGATCGAAACTGGCGTTAGTTTTTGCAAGGTCACGACCTTGACCTTGACCTGTCCCTGTCAGCATGAACTGAGGGCAGAGCAGCCAGAACCAACACGTGTTGGTCAACAGTGTTCTGGCCCGGGCCTTCAGAAGCTGCGACCAGTCCACACCAGGCTGGTAGTAACACATTGAAGTCACGCTCAAGGATTGGGGGGGGGGGGGGGGGTAGAGTAACTAGACTTGCCGTTCTATCAGCGTGGCCCAGGCCTGGCACATTCGCACCTCAACTGACAGCTGCTGGTCCCCAGTCAGTGGGTGAGTCAGTGAGATAAGTAAGTAAGTGAGTAAGTGAGTAAGTAAGTAAGTAAGTAAGTGAGTAAGTGAGTAAGTGGGTGAGTGAGTGGGTAAGTGGGTGAGTAAGTGGGTGAGTGAGTGGGTGAGTGAGTGAGTGAGTGAGTGTGTTGGTGAGTGGGTGAGTGGGTGAGTGGGTGAGTGGGTAAGTGAGTGAGTGAGTGAGTGAGTGATTGAATACGTGTGCTTAGACCAGGGACAAACTCGATTGGCTGCGGTTTCGATGGCTCCGATCAGGCAAAGTCCATAATTATAGTAAAATAAAAACAAACTTCTCTCTCCCTTCTATATTTTCCGTTCATGTCCGGGCTTATAAAAGACCGCACTCGCCCTTTTCCGCCAAAAAAACAACAACAAAACAACAAACATGCATTACCATTGTATTACTATTGCGCGTAATTAACTAGTTAGGAACAAAGAGGAACCAGTATCTTGAAGCCAGCTCTAGATGGAATATCCAGGTCGCGTTCAGGCTGGCCCGGGTCTCGAGTCTTATCTTGATCTGAACCGCCTGAGCTGTACCTGAGCTGTACCTGAGCTGTACCTGAGAAGGGCGGAGCCTGCTGGGTCTAGGCTAGATGGACTCACGCACCGCACGCGCCTCACGCGCGCTCCAAGTCCGACGCTCACCTCCACAGCCAGGTGAGGTAGGAGCGAAGACAGGGGGAACTACTCGGGTAGAGGGCGCTGCTAGGAAGCTGGGCTTAATTAACGCGGGGAAATAAATACTGACAGCTGAATGGAGGGCTGAACAGTCTTTTAGAATTATCCTGGGTTGTTTTCTTCTTGTAGTGGGAACGTGTGTATGGCTCTATTTACATTACTTGCTCGTAGAGAGAAGGGGGCGCAGGGTATAGTAACACACACGCTAAGCTAAATCAAGATGGAAATCACAGGGCTGTGCGTGAGACTCGCCCTGTATTGTTCATGACTGAGATTGGTGGGCATCTGGTTGGCTCTACTAGTTTCATATCTCGTCTGATACAAATTTAATAAGGGATCCTTTAGAATGATCTTAACATTGTGTGTAGCCTATGTACTTCTTGAAAAAAAAAAAAACATAACATACTTTGTCTTCATTAACAACTGCGGCCTTTGATTTACGTACCACAAGGTCCATTATACAGCTCCCCCGGCCTCAACAAATACTAAGCTTATAGGGCTCCACGAACGCGCAGCGATTGGGCTAATCAGTCTGGTTAGTATAGTAGTACACAAGTCGGTGGCCGGACTGTCCTGTCTATGTCTTAGATAGCTGGTTCAGGTTTACCGAACTCTGTAGCTCCTCAGACCTCTCTTAGTCCTAACAAACTATTATCTTTATAATACAAACAATGAAAGTTCAATCTACTGATCAAAAGCGTTATTTTGTCGCTATCAGACAACAGACATTATTTTTTTGTATTACGCTTACATCGCAAACTGCCCTTCTCCTTTTCAGGCACATAACCATGTTCTTACAAAACATCCAAGTTTAATACATTTTGTTCAATCTCTCTGTTCAATTTCTAGTCTAGTTTAGCAGTCATATATGTATAACCTGTGAGTTCGAGAATCAGATAGAACAACTCACCGGTCGTTTCCCGATGATCGTCTGCTCGACCTTCATGACCTGCGTGACCTGATCCGTGCCGGCCTTGAACTCCTGACCCTTGACCCGCTCGTAGATGCCCGCCAGAAGGTCACGATCAATGTCGCCGCCATCGTCTATGCCTGGAGATGAGAGAAGATCGAAGAGTGGTCAGTGATTGAACCGCCTCAGTGTGCGCACGTGACTGTTATATAAGGATATATAGACATACGATAAGGAGATATAGGGCAAAGATAAGAAAAATATAGGACAAAGATGAGGGAGATATAGAACAAAAACTGCCCCAAGCAGCTCCCAGTACAATAGATGAGTTATAGATTTGAACTTCCAGCGGAGCAGACCCCACACTGTGATACACGCGGCCCACCGGCTAAAACCGCGGACTATGTGTACGAAAGGTTCTGAGGTCAAGTCAGAAATTGACGAAGGCCCATATGGAGACCACGAGTGTGCGGGTTTTAAAACATGAATTAGTAGTCCTGCAGAGGGTATTGTCAGTGCGCAATACTTGACACAATCACAGAGCAGGAGTCTGCGAGATTAAGATCATTATGGGGTTTTATTCCAGAGAAGGTTTGCTGGATTCAATATACCTGCAGTGTATTGCACTATATTGCACTGCAACATGCAGTGTGACCCTAAAAGCACGTACACAGCATAAGAAACAACCGAGAAATAGCTCACAACTCCAAAACGGCAAAACCAAAGGTGAAAGTAGCGCACTATCGACAAAGGGAAATCCCAAAGAGAACAAAAATAGAAAAGAAAACAAACTTGAACCTTGGAAGGATTTGGACGTGCTGACTTTTTGTGTTTTGTTTTGTTTTGTGTTTTGTTTTTGTTCGCGGTGAGTTGAAGGCGCGTGGGCGAACCTTCCGTGCAGTGTGATGTTGGATCTGACGCGAGGGGGGCAAGGGGTAGAGATCTACAGGCGCAGATTAGCTTTATCTGAGGAGCTCATCCTCGGTATGACATTTCTTACAGGTGTTCTACCTGAGGTGGGATGTTAGCGAACATCTTGTCAAGGTGAGGCTTGGGGGAGGGGGGGGGATCACTCACTACTGAAATCTTTGGGAGGATTGCGCGAATAAGGGCCTTGTTATTAATAACATGCACGTCCATACTTGTTTTGGCAGTAGATCAGAATTTGCACACACACACAGACAGACAGACAGACAGACAGACAGACAGACAGACAGAGGCTTGAACTGCTGCCGAAGAATACATGTAGCAAACACAGTGTTGAGTTGGTGGTGGTCGTTGCGTCATTGAAAAAACATACCTGGTGTTCACTTCCTAGACATGTTTATTTCTCTCTCAAGTAATGTTATTAGCAATAACAAACACACTCCAACACATAACAGCAACAACAAACAAACAATAATGTTGTTTTTGACAAACACAATCTAACAAATAACAGTAACAACATACAAACAATAATCTTGGTTTTTAACACAGTCGCTGAGTTCTGCCTATCTACTATCCGACTATCGGTTCTGGATGGAAGAGCCAGGTAGGGACGGTGGCATCAGGTAGGGATGCGGAGACTTAATTAACAGAATCCACCAGCGGCAAGTTTTACAGAGCTCAGTTAGCAGGGGTGGGGGGTTTAGTTGGCTCTTTGATGTATTAGATCAAGTTCTCGGGGTTGGGAGATACAGGTTTGGGGGTCAGATTTAGAAGTCAACAACTGGCAAGTTAGAATCCACTTTACACGTTTTTCTATCACAATTGTTTTTTTAAAGAACTAAGATATCTTAGACTCACAATGGACGACTTTAGTTCTCAACGGTCATAAAAGTAGTACTAAATAGTACTACTACTCTTTGGTCAAATATCTTTGCCCAGAATCTATCTCGCGGTCTTTACTGAAACGTAAAGTGTTGGAGAGAAAAAAAAAAGAGAGAGAGAGAGAGAGAGAGAGAGAGAGAGAGAGGGAGAGAGAGAGTGAGTGTGAGAGAGAGGGAGAGAGAGAGAGAGGGAGAAATTCAAGAAAACAAAAGGGAAGGAAGACAATGAAGAATGAGAGTAATAGTTAAGCAGAAACAATAATGTAATAATTTAAAGCTGAACGTCGTCATTTCTTGCAGTGGTCCCAATACAAGACACAAAAACACTTCAAGCATACATGTACCAATAATTAAAAAAAACAACAACACACACACAAAAACCACAGCACATATGCAAACAATAAAACAACAATCTTAGAGTGCATCCCGCCAGAAATAATGTTCTAGGGTATCTCATATCTCCTTTAGAGTATCCCCGTCCACAATATAGCCTATATAGTGCTGATGTTGGACGTTAAAACCAACTCAACTCAAGTCAACCCTATATATAGAGTACCACAATCTTTCCACCTGTTGTGGTATTCACGCCAGTATGAAACCTGCGTGAGGCCAGAGCTGTTATCTGCACCAACACGCACTGCACCGACTTTCGACGGTTCGCACCAAAGGTTATAACTTAAATTTACGGCGGCTCGCACCAAGACCCCGCGGAAATCCCCGAAGATGCGCACCTGAAATTTGTGCACTCCGCGGCCTCCATCAGTGGCCTCCATTCACATTGTTTCTCAGTATCGTGGGTCTGGCAGGCTGGTAACTGAGGTAGCGGTGAACGCGATTGGTTAGAGAACATCCAGACTCCTGGTCGTGCACCCACTTGACCCCGCTGTTAAAACAGACCGCGGCCCCTCGAGTGACATTTGTGGCCGATTCCAGGCTTGATCAAACGCTGATCAAAGTCTCTCTCCGCCAGCGCCGGGAATCATCCAGGTAGCATCAGGCGGCGAGAACAAAGACCTGGTGTGTGCAAACTGACTTAACTCGCGTAATGCCATCCATCACTTGTGTGTCCCAGCCTTTGAACATGGTAGATAGTAAAAGTGGTAAGTACAGCTTGAGACAAAGCTTACCATGGAGGTAGATAGTAGAAGTGGTAAGTACAGTTTGAGACAAAGCTTACCACACAGGTAGATCTAGATAGCTTTTACTTGCTCTGTTATCAGCGCGAGTGTGATGGGGACAAGCAAGAGGAGGGCCAGGCACCACACCCTGGCCTCCATCATGTACTGTTACGCGCCGAGACACGGAGTCAGTTAACTGGCGGAATATGCCTAGGTAACAGGTACAAGAGAGGCTTAGCCATTCTAATCACGGTCAAAATTACGTTCGGTCTTAAAAGAAGTACCCCCCCCCTAACACACACACACACACACACCTCACACAATATCGCTGCAGTCAGCATTTCTCTTTCCATCGTAAACCTCGCACAATAATTGACAGATTTAAGTAACTATTTAACAGCCAACAAAGAAAACGGCCATATCGCGCAAGATTTATTTTGAAAGCTCAGCAGTCGGAAGGCGACCCATACCTGGGTCTATGCGTACATATGACCTCTCAGGTCTATAGCCTATTTTGATAAATCAAGATACACGTTCCCCCCAACAAACACCCGGGGTGGCCGCACACACTGTGGGGGGCAGGAACACCCAGGTCGTGCCCACTCCACCTCCTACACGTACACTCGAAAGGTCGCGTGCTGTACACGCTTGTTTTCCTGGTTCTGATTGTTTGGGAAGAAATAATGTGCCTGAGCACTGATTGAACTAGACCATAGATATTTATATACATCTATGAACTAGACCTGTAAGACAATCTGTACAATAATCCAAGTAATGGAAGAGTTCTAGTCCACGTTAGAAAGACATATGTTGGACACAAGGCGGAGAGGGAGACTGCTTTATTTAGACCCAGCAGCTCATTGCCAGTCGGGAAGTGAAAAATTGTAAAAATTGAAAACCTCGGACCAAATTGACTTTATGGTTGGAGCTGAAGGGCCGAGTGCCTCGCTGGTTAAAGTGATAAACACAACAACACCGTCCTGTCAAGAAGAGCATTTCGCGTGCATTTCAAGCGTTTCTTTTCAGGCTTCTTACATTTTTCTACATTTTTTCTAGCAAACTGGAGGCGGGTCTGGTCTGGGAGGTGCTCGCTACTCAGGATAGATAGGAGATAGAACGCTCTGCTTCACGGCGCAAGACACTGTTCAAGGGAAGTTAAGACTGAAGATTTAGATGGGAGATAGACCACTCTGCCCCCCGCTGTCTGCCCACAGATGACCGAACAAGGGTTAGATGTAGGGAGGTATATCGCATGTCTACCCAGACCGCGAGGGCAACAGTGGATGAGCGACCTGATTCTTTTTGACATGGTGAGTTTTCTTTTTTTTTTATTGCACAAAACAAACATTTCAGGAGATCTAATACCAAGAGTACTCTAAGGGGAGATGATTCACCATCATCTCTCTCTCTCGTGCTCTCTCTCTCTCTCTCTCTCTCTCTCTCTCTCTCTTGGTTTACCGTCTTCTAGATTCCACCCGGGAACCCAATCCGTCGACAACGTCCTCAGACCTACACCCGGCAATGGTATCGTCTTTCCTGGAAAAACAATGAGGCAACGCGGGCCACGGCGCTAACAATTCCCCCCATTCTGCAACACACGAGATGGCTCTTAGAGAACTAGAAACTCAAAGTAAATGAGAAGAGTAGGGTATTTCTCCGAGAGAGGAGGAGACCTACATAGATAAAGTCACACCAGAAACCATGGATTCACTCTCCCTGGTAAGTTTGCTCATACTTCAACTTGTACTGTGTGTCAAGCAAATATGTTTGCACAAAGATGCTTGCAGGAGGGAAACGGGGAAAAAAAGAAGAGAAGAACTGGGAGGAGGTGAAAAGTGAACAAAACTGAAATTACAAGGTCTTTGTTCTCCGGTACATTCGCCGCATTACACCGAGTAGGCATGCTGGGGAAAAGATGCCGTGGTGCATTCTGAGGCATCGCTTCTCTGTCCATCTCTAACTCCCTCCCTCTCTCTCTCTCTCTCATTCTTTTTGACATGGTGAGTTCTTTTTTTTATTGCACAAGACAAACATTTCAGGAGATCTAATACTAAGAGTACTGTAAGGGGAGATGATTCGTCAACTTTTTCTCTCTCTCACACACATGGTTTACCGTCTGCGAGATTCCAGCCGGGAACCCAATACGGCTACAACGTCCTCAGACCTACACCCGGCAACGGTATCGTCTTTCCTGGAAAAACAATAAGGCAACGCAAGCCACGGGGCTAGCATCCACACACACACAGACACACTCTCTGCAACACACGACATGGCTCTTAAAGAACTAGAAAATCAAAGTAAATGAGAAGAGTAGGGTACGGTATTTCTCCTAGACAGGAGGAGACCTACATAGTTAAAGTCACACCAGAAACCATGGATTCCCACTCTCGGGTAAGTTTGCTCATTCTTCAACTTGTACGGTGTGTCAAGCAGAGATGCTTGCAGGAGGAAAACGGGGAAAAAAAGAAGTGGGAGGAGGTGAAAAGTGAACAAAACTTTAAATTACAAGGTCTTTGTTCTTCGTTAGATTCACCGCATTACACCGAGTAGGCATGCTGGGGAAAAGATGTCGTGGTGCATTCTGAGGCTTCGCTTCTCTGTCTATCTCTCTCCCTCTCTTTCTCTCTCTCTCTCTCTCTCTCTCTCTCTTTCTCTCTCTCTCCCTCTGTCTCTCTCTCTCTCTCCCTCTTTGGGTTGAACGTCTCCTATCTCATCGCTGCTCTCTCTCTGTCTATCTCTCTCCCTCTCTGGGTTTAACGTCGCATGTGATGAAGGTTCAAGGTTTGAAGTCCACATACGTTTACGTTATATGCCTGAACCTACATACCAGACAAAGAAAGACAAAGACAGCGAGCGAGAGGTGGATAGAGAGAGAGAGACACACACACACACAGAGAAAGAGGGAGAGAGAACTGAGAGATGAGAGAGAAAAAGAAAGAGAAAGGAGAAAGAGAGGAATGAGAGAGAGAGAGAGAGAGAGAGAGAGAGAGAGAGAGAGAGAGAGAGAGAGAGAGAGAGAGAGAGAGATGTAACATATTTCCCGAACAAACGCAAACATAAGATTAAAGTTATTTTACACTAAGCTTCAAATTGAATGCTGTCCAAAGCGAATCCTCCCCGAAGCTTCCCAGCGCACTGTCGCCTCCTTTATAGATTCTAGTTACAATAATAAACTCAAGCTATAACACGCACATCAAACGTCGCTCTTCTTAAGAATGCAGAAGTCTTTTGGATGTTCATAGATAAACCAACTACAAATTTTCACAACTATGCAAATACGTTTTCACAGAATGTCCAGGGAAAGGCAGAACTACAACACCGTGACAATGGCCGGTCACGATTCTGAGAAATCTCTCAAGTTTTCTTTTATCTTACACCGCCAGCTCATGTTCAGGTCGGGGGTGGTCAGGGGTGGTCGGAATTGGGAAGTCCTCAGTAGGTCACGCGCCGCTATCTAGTACACGCACTGTGAGAGGCGGAACCCTCATGGGAGCCAAAAGGGGTCAGGCCACAGGCCAAACTTTCAGTGTAGATACACACTACAGGTCACATTTCAGTGTAGATACACACTACAGGTCACATTTCAGTGTAGATACACACTACAGGTCACATTTCAGTGTAGATACACACTACAGGTCACATTTCAGTGTAGATACACACTACAGGTCACATTTCAGTGTAGATACACACTACAGGTCACATTTCAGTGTAGATACACACCACAGGCTAATTTAAACATTGACAATAGTGGACACAGAGGGTCACAGAGGATTGATAAAACACACACACACACACTTACACACACGCGCGCCTTTGCGCCTTGCCAATTGGTGCCAAAAGAATTCAACTATTCCATACCAGCCCCTCGTGCTGTAGGTAGGTCTAGTCTGTGCACTCTGCGGCAGACAGACAAACAGACAAACAGACGAACCTGTGAGTAAATCTCCTCTAATGGGACTTGGCCGACTCGTCTATCACTACAGACAGAGAGTAATTAATTGTGTGTCCTTGTGGCCTTCTTCATGTTCAGGTACATCCACAAACATACGCGTGTGAAGGCATAAAACAGTTTATTTCCATACGTAAAAGTAGCCTAGAAATGAAGTTTTTTCTCCGTGTCTAGTCTCGGTGGGCGAAGGTTAAGGATATTTAACTATAAATCCCGGGAGCGCCCTCAGATCCTCAGCGCGTGTTTCAGGCCTGACATTTCGTGTCGTGCACAAAAAGAAGAGAGGAATGAGAGAGGGCAAACCCCACCTACATCGTGATGGAAGTATTTCACCTGGGCTGTTGTGTCTTCTTCTCGTTCCGAGTTTGCTTTCTAACATGTTAATACAATCACGACTTGCGTTATTTATTGTCTAACATAGTAATTGGAAATTGTGTTACCACACTTATGACGTCCTGAAAGAAAGCCCACTGCAAGCAGAGACAAAAGGCAGGAGCGAATACCCCGCTAAGAGCTTGGTCTCCGCGCTCATGTATTTGTTTGTATCGTTTCTTTTTGCATGTTGTCACTGGGCACTGAGCAGACGAGCGTTAAAATTAAAAACCTTTAAGGGTTAAGTTAATAAAAGATAGACCGGGAGTGAGTTGATAGAGAGAGAGAGAGAGAGAGAGAGAGAGAGAGAGAGAGCGATAAATAGAGAAAGACTAAGAAACATCTGAAATATTGATATAAAGAAAAAGACCGACACACAAAGAGAGAGAAGGTACTAGAACAACCCCTACCCCTTTTTTTCTTGTTTATAAGTGTAAAAAAACTTAAATGCACTTCCCGAAATGCACAGATTCTATTTAAACAACGAGTCCTTGTCTCAAAGCTACATTAATTGCTCCTTCAGAACCTTCCTTTGTAGTTCGTTACAACAAGGAATGTGCTAGAAACATTCAGATGCATGACAAATCGTATATAATCAACTCAAATCCCCTCTCCATCGGCCCACTTTATTAACGGCTTAGCTAAAGGAGCAGGGCCCTTCTTCAGATTTTGTTAGTTTATCCCCATTCAGTGGCCCCCAAGCTCTTGTTTCTGGGTGTCTTTGATGTGTGGGGTCGCGGCCGCC
>RQTK01000051.1:627656-641649 GCA_003991915.1 Elysia chlorotica | reverse complement strand
AGAGAGAGAGAGAGAGAGAGAGAGAGAGAGAGAGAAAGAGAGAGAGAAAGAGAGAAAGGAGAGAGAGAGAGAGAGAGAGAGAGAGAGAGAGAGAGAGAGAGAGAGAGAATAACCTGACACTCCTACGATATCCGATGACAACCTTACAGGAATATCTCCCACAAATTAAATCACACCAAGAAGAGACAGAGTAAACATGGACCAACAGGATCTAGGCTTTGTGGATAGAACAAACTACGGAGGACACGACAGATCAGAGAAGACACGAGAGATCGTGAGACGGGACAGACAGGGCGAGGCTCCCAGGCCAAGCAGTAGGTGGAATTCCCGGACGCGACAGCTCGCCATTAGTCTCTGGTCTGATCCAGGGCCCGACCTGTCCATGTCAGTCTGATGGCCGTCACACGCCCCGCTAACCCCCATAATAATTTATGTCCGTCCACAGAAGTGTGTGCGCCCCCTTCATAATGATAGCCGTGCTTCTGCCACAAGAGGGGAGGACTGTGCTATAAAATTACGGGGAGCTGGCGAGACAGGGGGGTCATTCATCATCATTTACTAGGCCGCCCAAACCATCAAACAATTTATCTCTCTTCTTCACGACAGTTTATGCCTTGCAGTCTAGAACGTGGACATGACAAATAATTAAGACTACAGCACGGTGTATTATAATGTCTGTTTCAAGAACAGCCCTGCACAGCGATAGCTGAATGCATTTGTCCATGAGTTCACAATATATACTTTTAACAGTGGGTGCGATACATGCATATATATAACTATGTTGTTTGCAGCAGGTTTGATATGACGCATCATGAAAAAGTTCCTCTAAAATGTACGTAACCCAAATAGGCTAATACAAATCATCCCGATGGCTGAACAATAATCACTTCAGAAGTACATGCCATAAGTGTGTACTCACTTGTTGAAGAGGTTTAGTCCAATCCGGTAGAGCCGCTTCCGCTTCTTGTCGTTGACGCGAGGCACTGTCTGGGATGACGGGGGGCTGTCCGGGTTGGTCATGCTCATGCGCAGCTTGCGCTGGTAGGAGAGCGAGCCGTCGCTCCCGGGCAGAGCCCCACTGGAGCCCATGCCCACACTTAGCGTGCCGCTACTGCCGCCCAGACTGCTCACGTTCTCCGTGCTGGCCGCGTCCGTGTCCGAGCTCGAGTTGGCCGTCAGGCAGCCCGTGCCGTCCAGGCTCTCCAGCTCGCTCGTCTCGGAGATGTTGGACATGCGCTTCTTGGGCTCCAGCCCCGCGCTGCCAGATGGCGGGCTGGCCGTCAGACACGCGGCGGGGGGCGAGTTGGAAGACGCTGGCGTAGAGACCATCATGGCGGGGCCGTCGCCTTTACGTTTCCAGATCGGCGAAGCGTCTGTGGAGCGGCTTGAGGGAGCGACCACGGCCACTTTTGGTGTGGACTGCAGCTGCAGGTGGTGGTGGTGCTGCTGCATTTGTTGTTGTTGTTGTTGTACTTGAGGCGCCCGGTACTTGGCCTGCGAGTTGGCCATGTAGTAGCGCACCTGGGCCAGGTTCATCTGCTCCTTGTAGCCCGGGCTGCTCGGGGAGGCGGGCGGCTCTACCTGCTCCCCCAGCCCCGCCAGCTCCGCCTCCGCCGCCAGGTAGTCGCTCGGGTCGATGGAGATGGTCCGGAAACTGTCCAGGGATGAGGCGCGGCCATCAGAGCCCAGCGACGAGACGGACGGCCGGTTGGGGTGTGAGAACTGCGCGTGGTGCGAGCCGGGCGGCGCGTTGACCGGGTCCTGCCCGCCCTCGCTGCTGTGGAAGCTGTCCGTGAGGATGTCCGTCTCCTTGCTCTCCAGCAGCGTCTCGAAGTCCATGCTGGGCGGGTCCACGCCTCCCAGGGGCGGCGCCCTCACAAACTCCCCGGCGGCCGAGCTGGGGGCGGCGTCTGTGTAGGCGGTCACGCCGCGCGCCATCATGTCCGAGCCGTTGCTGTAGGTGGAGCTCATGGCCCTCTGCGGGCCTGGACTTCGCGCGTCCTGGGGGAAGCCTGGCGTGCTGAACGCGTTCCGGCTCAGACCGGCCGGCTGGGCGTGCGTCTGGTCCGAGCGGCGCCGGCTGTCCACGCGATGAGGGGGCGGCGGGCCGGAGGACTTCCTGGCGCCCGCGTCTCTGTCCAGACTGCCCGTGCCGTAGACATCTTGCTGCTGACGTTGCTGCTGCTGCTGGGCCTGGCGGTAAACGGGGCTGTTGCTGTTGTTGCTGATGGTCGACTCCAGGTCGGCCACCATGTTGTGAATGTTTCGACTGAAGGCTTCCACCCCGCCTCCCCCGCCGTCGTCTACGCCCCCGTTGTTGTTGCTGGCGCTGTAGCCGAGGATGTTGTCCAGAGAGCCCGTGTTGGCGGCGCCGGACAGGTCGGAGGAGAGGCGGTCCCCCCAGACGCTGTTGCTGCGGCCCAGCTCCGAGAGCCGCTTGGAGAGGCGCCGCTCGTTGCACGAGTGTCTCAGCTTCTGGAAGTTTCGCGTCATGCAGTACTGGCGGTACGCGCGCTGGATGGTGCGCGCCGCGCGGCGGGACCGGATGGAGCCTCCGTACTTCCGCTCTAGCATCTCAACCTGGCCAGGGGGGAACAGACAACACAGCAGGGGTCAGAGCGTGGCATCAATGTACATTTCTCAACTTGGTTTTATTCAGCAGATACTTTTAACATACATAATAATTACACGCAAATTGAAACTGTCTACACATTTAAACAAAAAATATCTATAGACCTCACCTCCCTAAGCGTAGAGAATATTACGAAAGAAGAGATGTAAATCTGCTAAACATACTCAATATGGGGGAGGACCTGCGCAATACCTGTAGTAATTAATACTTCAATGTGTTCGTTCCCACAGCTCTGCTAAAGATGCGGAGTTCCCAGCGCCTGCTTCACCGCGCGCTCTCAGCATCCTGGGGGTTTTCCCTCATAAACACAATTGTATGTTGATTCGATTCACTTTCATACGCTTTGAGTTACGTCGTTCAATAAGCACGTCTGCATGATCAAAGCTGATGTGTGTGTGTGTTGGGGGGAACATGGGGGGGGGGGGGGGGCGCGTCGAAATGACATGCATAAAGCGAGTCGAAATGACATGCATAAATGTGTACAGGTCCAAGTGTCGTCGTACCACAGATGTCTAACGTGCTATTTATACGTCTATGCACCGTACAGTACACGCGCAACGCACATTTGTTTCTTTAGATAGAAGATCTAGATACAAAGCGAGTTAAGACCACACTGTTGCATAACGCTAGATTCTGGGGGCTGTGGCAAATGAATTAACAAACATAATTATTCACACAAGGAATAAAATCATGTGGGGATTCTGATGCCATTGTTAGGTTAAAAATTAACGCCGTTCTTCTGTTGGAAGCGATTGGGCGTTGATTCTTTCGTTTGATTATTTTATTCCTCCCTTCTTGGGCATTATATATACCATTGCTAAAACCGTTACGGTGGCACACGATTCCACTCTACTATAAATTTATGATACCGGATTTTGTATCCGCAATCACCAAACTCTCCCTTCTTCCGACTCATTTAAAACGATATATAAGAGCAGGAAGAAACGAGAAGATATCCGTTAAAGTTTACTTAATATATTATTGACAACATTACAGGATACAACGCCTGCTTATTTGACTCAATAAAACTAAAACCGTCAAGGAAAAAAAGTTGTAAGCTGTGGCTAAAACACATCTTCCATTTTAGAAATAACCGAACACCGCAAAAAGCTCACAGCGTTATAAAGTGGCAGATGGCACTGGTCGAAATTATTAGATCTAGATCTAGATCTAGGCCTTAACCAAACCTACCTGGACCTAATCTTGATCGGGTCATTGTAATCACTATGTCGAATCGTGTATGATTCTTACACTTTTCAGGACTCCACACTTTAATAGTTAATAATGTTAGAAGTATAAAATGCGTCGCAAACGTCCGGGATAGTCCAAACCATAGCGCACGCACGGGACACACACGATCGCCCTGTGTCACACCTGTGTCACACCAGAGCAGCTACAGCTACACACAACACACCATCTCCGGCGACACACACACACCAGTGATTTGTTTACTGCGAGGAGCGTGCCAGCACGGAGACATCAGCTAGGGCTAATTTCAAATCGATAAAATACTAATTTACTACTTACAGTTATGGCTCTTAAGCGCGGCGTAATAATGGGCGGTTTTTATATGAAGATAGAGAGATGATAGAGAGGGAGAGAGAGAGAGAGAGAGAGAGAGAGAGAGAGAGAGAGAGAGAGAGAGAGAGAGAGAGAGAGAAAGACAGAGAGATAGGAACAGAGAGTGCAAGAGAGAGACAGAGAATGAGTGAGAGAGACAGAGAGAGATAGTGAGATCGAAACAGAGAGTGGGTGAGAGAAACAGAGAGTCACAGAGAGAGTAAGTGAGAGAAAATGACACAGAGATAGAGAGAGAGGGCGAGTTGAGTAGTTGAGCTGGTTTAACGTCCAACGTCAGCACTATATAGGCTGTATTGTAGATGGGCCCCAAGACGGACGTCTGACAATTTTATGTGCTGTCACACACGAGAGAAAGCGGGCATACGATGACTGCTGTCTTAGCTGGTCACATTAAACTGACACCGACCCAACCAGTAGGGGGCGAAATCGCCTTGAACCATAGACCTCTTGCGTTGGGAGCCGATGTTCTACCCCAGGTATCTCTCTCTCCCTCCCTCTCCCTCTTTCTCTCACATACTCTCTCTCTCTCTCTCTTGCGGTTTGCATTCAATCAACTGTTCGTCCGATAAAAATATCAATAATACGCAATACAACAGGCAAGTTGTTAGGTCGAGAACTAGATCTACCACGGAGTGTGTTGGGACAGCTTAGCATGACACGCTGGTACATGTGTGTTGTTATTGGATTGTTGTTTACTATTATTGTGTAGTGCGCTAGTATCAGCCCACTGGCGGGTCACGGTGTGTAACTTAGCGCAATACACAACAACAACTTTAGGGCGGTGCGCTATAGTGACGGGAGGAGCTGGGAAAATTCGATGGTACACGCGCGGCTTAGGTCAATGGGTGCAGAAGGTTGACAGACTTAACATTTCTTCTGGGTGATTGAGAGCCCGTAGAGACCAAGCCAATTCAGGCTGCAGGGTCAGCAAGCAGAAAATAGACCCTTTAGATTGGCTAACCTCAGTCTCAATGTATGCACACGAAAACAAGGGATCGATTTTAATGAAACCACCTAATAGTCTATCTCTCTCTATCTCTGTATCTCGCTTCCATCTATCTCTATCTCTCTCTCTATCTCGATTCCATCTATTTCTCTCTCCCTAGCTCTCTCGATTCTCTCTGTATCTTTCTTGATCTCTATCTATCTTTCTTACAGGCGAGGGAGAATGCGAAGGGAACATCCACTCTCTATCCCAGCATTTTGATGATTCTTTGTTTTGTTTGTTTTCCTGTTTGTTTTTCAGCGCTGGCCTTTCATCAGCAGGACACAATGTGATAACAACAGTCAGGGAGACACTCATGGAATGGAAACTATAATTACAAACAAACAATGGTGGTATGGACTGATGCTGATATTATTGTTGAGCTGGTTTAATTCTCAACGTCAGCACTACATAGGCTGTATTGTGGACAGGCCCCAAGAAAAACGACAATTTTATGTGCTGCCACATAGGAGACAGGGCGGGGATGCCACCTGTCTCAGCCGGCCGGTCATATTATACTGACACCGACCCAATCAGTAGAAGGCGCAATTGCCAGGGCTCGAACTCGTAATGTTATCATAGACTATACTCAGTTAGGTCAATGGGTGCAGAAGGTTGACAGATTTAGTCCTGGTGGGTGATTGTTGTCCCATATCAATAGCTTCGTTTGAAGTAATGATAGGTGTGTTTTTGTTAGAAGACGGTAGACTAGAGTAGATTGAGAGTTATGTTGGCCTAGTGCACAACATAAGAGCCCGTCGAGACCAAAGCGATTCAGATAGCAGGGTCAATAATCAGCAAATAAACCCTTTAGATTGGCTAACTTTAGTCTCAATGTACGCACACAGAAACAGGGGGGTCAGTTTTAATGTAACCACCTAATAGTCTCTCTCTCTCTCTCTCTCTCTCTCTCTCTATCTCGATTCCATCTATCTCTATCTCTCTCTACCTATACCTCTATCTATCTGTCTCTGTGTCTCTCTTTCTATCTCTCTCTCTCTCTCTCTCTCTCTCGATTCTATCTCTCTCCCTCTCTTTCTATTTCTATCTATATGTCTCTGTCTCTCTATTTCTCTTTCTCTAGCTCTTTCTTAAAGTCGAGGGAAAATGCGAAGACAACATTCATTCTCTTTCCCAGCATTTTGATGAATAATTGTTTTGTTTTTTAAGCACTTTGGCCTTCCCTCAGCGGGACACAATGTGATAAGAATCGTCAGGTAGGCACTCATGGAATGGAAACTATAATAAAAAAAAAACAATGGTGTAATGGACTGAATAAACGCGCCTATAATATACAGGCTTTGATTCTCCAACTGCAATGTTACCATTGACTATACCCATCACACTCTTTGGTTTTATCCTGTCCATATCCGACTGAACTTCAACTAAATTTTCACGCCAAAACATTTGAACTAAGGCCATTTACAAAGTAAATTCCAAAACATTTGAACTAAGGCCATAAATATATTTTACAAAGTAAATAATACCAGATTTTTTAAAGCTTTCAAAGCGAACATAACAATACAAAATAATAATATAAAAAAGACTCAATGGTGGCAGCCATAGACGTGTTTCAAACACCCGACTTCAACCGACTCCAGCCGATTCCAGTAGACTCCAAACGATTTAAACCGACTTCAACCGACTCCAACAGACTCCAGCCGGCGCAAAGCCAAACTGATACAAGCGTCTCGGACTAGATTCAATATCCACAACAATTCTATTAATAGATTCTCTGAAGAGTTGTAACATGAGCTAATGCAACGTAAGCGCACAAACTTATCTGGAAAGAAAATCAACCTACACCGCTGCATTAGTATCCTTATCTGACCAGCGCATGCCAATATGGCCTGTATAGTGCTGCCGCTGGACGTTAAGCCTACCCAACCACTATGCCGGACTGTCCGGCAAACCTTGACCCTTCCATCTCAATCTAACTTTTATTGAAGAGAGCCAGGCAGTCTCTGTTGGTTTAACGTCTCATAAGTTATCAGGTTAGAGCGATTCATCTGAGTGATAAAGCGGTGTCAAGGATCTGGACTGACAAATATTTAATAACACTATCCGAACAGTTGTGTCACTTTATTGGTGGCTAAGCTATGGGCCTCTTGTCTGTGCATCCTTGTGTGACGTCACCTCAAGGTCAGGTGTATGGTCTGTCCACAGAGGGGTGTGACGAGAATACACTGCAGTTCCTGGGTGATAGCTGTACATGATTCTTGTTAAACTGTACCTGACGGCCAAGGCTTATCTGGTGGTACAATAACTACATGTACAGTGTTGCTGTCAGCCAAGGTCTAGAGGAGATACAGAGGGTCGCACTTGGCACAAAGGTGAATGGCATGTGAATTCAGAGATGTGGAAAAGTGATAACAGAAACTACAGATATAGAGAGAGAGAAAGAGAGAGACAGAGAGACAGACAGAATGAGAGAAACAAAGTCAATGCACTACCACAATAAGGCGAATCGAGTACACATATATTCTTGCCCGGCGGGGTGAATGCCACAGTCTAGCTGAGTACATGGGGTGACACGATCATCGATTCTCTAAACAGTTACCTACACCTGTATAAATACAAAATCTGGCGCTACATGACAACATTGGATCTACTTGTGCCGTGTTTCGTGTCGCCACAACCACAACTCGCTGGCAACAGGATGAACTGTTGTTATTTCCAGAGTTGCCTTAAGTACAGACACGATATAGATACAATAATAACAAAACGAAAGTGAAATTTACATAAAGAGATTTTTCACCGGACATGAAGCACAGTCTTCATAATTATACAAAGAAATGTCTCTCACATCCAGTTAAAAATTCCTTACACGTTGAGAATGCACCGAGTTTCCCTGAGGAGGAAATTTTCACCAAATCATTGACTAGATCTAGACGCCGTACTAAGTTCCCTAAAAGACAAAACCAGTATATGAAAGACTGCTCCGCGAGTGTGTCAACAAAACCACATCAATCCAAGGCGGGCCGAGGTAAACATCCAGATTCAGGTCGGCCACTAAGTTGCCCGTGCCGGCGCGCCGTCCCCACTGGTCCACCTGGCAGAGTGTAGAGCTAATCGCCGGTCACTTCACAGGTCCGCATCGATCTGGCTCTGCGCGCAGGCCCCGAGACCCGCCCTGATTGGCTGCCAATCGGCCCGTGCTGTGTGTGGCCTGAGCCGCTACTAATAGTACTAATGATGGTCAGTCAGTAAACACCGGACACACACGGACACAGCGACACAGCTGGCCAGTCTCCCAACACTCCCCTGACCGCAGTCACTCTGACCACCGGTCACTCGGGGTCTCTAGGTCCAGTGCCCGCCGCAAACCTGTGTCTAGGTCCAGTAATGCATGACATCTGGATTCAAAAGTGAATACTATATACTAGTACACGCGTATGTACTATTCTGCTAGGCGATATTCACCAACCCCGCCCCGCATAGATCTGTGCGACCTGAGAAGCTTTAAGCTAAACATCGGGCACTCGAAGAAAACATTCACACGTTGGTTTTCGGGTGGTTTCTACTGGTAGTTTCTACTATAAAGAAACTTTTGTTTAATACAGTCAATTGCACACAGAATGATCTGAAATGATTTAAAGAAAAAAATTCGTTTAATGGTAAATTCATGTTACGTTCACTCACATGGGTGTGAATATAACAAGTTGCGATCATCTGACTCAAGAAATCTCTTGGTAAACATATTAGCCAAACATCCGGCACAGAAAACCAACCAATTCCAACACTAGCACCAACCTATCACCACTGCTAGATAAGATTAACGACAACAGCACCAACCTAACACCACTGCTGCTCCAGGCGTTGACTAGAAGAACACAGCTGACTCTAACCGTCGCTCTAACCCTGGACTCACACCTTCTCCCTGAACAGGCCGTAACGGTTTCTCAGCGAGTAAAGTCGACACTCACGCGCAAAGTCCAAACCCGCGGCCCGTTCTGAGGCTTCCCGTGACGTGTACCCTCAAGTGGAAACACGAAGACCGCTTGAAGAGCCCACTCCAAACTTCCCCAGTGTTTGAGGACTCCGGCTAATTCTTGTGCTGACGTTACGTGGCGAAACGCTGACACTTAGCCACTTCGCTCTCAACAGTTGTTGTTGTTTGACACAGAGCCCAAGCACCTCGACCTGGTTCAACGCATGCGCCCCTGCGTGATCAATGACAGTAACAATTCGCTTCCTTCATCTCAACTGTCACCAAGTACTGGCCTGGGCTTGAGTCACCATGTATTGGCGCTGGTCACGTGATGATCCTCTACCCTCTTCAAAAATTGTGGACTTGTCATTCATAGCACAGCCATCATAAAAACATCATGACGGTTGGTTGGTTGGTTGGGTTGGTTTAACGTCCAACAGCAGCACTATGACGGAATGCCAGCTCACCGTGAAGGTGAAGTGGTCCGAGAGTAGAGCGCGCAGCCTCTACCACTGCGATTCACGTTCAAACTGCCCCTCAGGTTGTGTCTGTGTCAGTACGATGCGTGCATACCTCCACAGACCTTCCCCGGGAGCCTGGGAGAAATCAAACCAGTCGGACCAGGGAATGCACGATGGCGGGGGGTAAACCTCTCGCCTGGACACATGCAGGTACTGTGCCCTGGTGGATTTGAACCACAACTTTACACCCGACTCTGCGAGAAGATGCCTGGCATCTCAGTTCGACCCACGGCATCAACGGATCGCTACAGAGATCTTTACTCCAGCATTGAGTCGTTTGGTCGGTTTGGTTAGCCTCAAAGATTCCAATTATAATACATGACGAGAGAGAGAGAGAGAGAGAGAGAGAAAGAGAGAGAGAGAGAGAGAGAGAGAGAGAGAGAGAGAGAGAGAGAGAGAGAGAGAGAGAGAGAGAGAGAGAGAGAGAGAGAGAGAGAGAGAGAGAGAGAATCACAAACAAATAAGTATTGGCAGCCATCTTGTCCACTTGCCTTAACAGTCATGTAAATAGCAGGGACAGGTGGTCTTATCAATATCAAGTTTTACAAGCTTTTCGCGGTGCAGTTTGCAAACTTTTGCCATTCGTGTGTTTTGGGGGTCTCCTAACATCGTGCCTTGTTTTCCGCGTAGCCCATAATTGGGCGCGACACGAGACCATACTAAAACTTTTGAGTTTTAACCAAAAAAATCAATGGTGTAATCAATACTATCAAATTCATTCCCTGGACGCTTGTGTTGGAATGAGATCGTTTTAGTTTCCCGAAACTGAACACGCACAGCCCTGGACCGCTGCAAACCGACAGGTTGAAAACAAACATCTAACTCGGCCATGTTGTGAAGTTTTCTCTAGCCCTGGGACCCTACAGGTCATCCTGACCTGGCCTACTTGGGTCATCGGTAAACACCGGTTTCCAAAACCTCCATACGGATCTGCTAGACACAGAGAATCAGCCTGGTCGCACCAGTCACAGCTATGGACCTTCTGCTCTTCATGCAGCTCCCTACTCACTGAGACATCCCCAGTGTTAGAAACATTTTATATAGTCCGAGTTCTTCCTGAACAGTATGCAGTGGTAGGGGCATCACTTGAGATTCGACCCGCGGACTCTCTGCTAACCAATCCAGCGCTCTAACCGACTGAGCTATCAGCCGCCCCGATCTCCAGACCATGTACAGTTCTAAGTGGGTAACACAACATTAACTGAGGATCGAACCACGGGTCTCACACACGTCACTCCTGCGCTCTACCACCTGAACCATTATGCGCCTCCATTAAACCAAAACAAACATCGAACCCTGGAATGTTTGTAAATCGATCTGCGGTCTGATCCGGGAGATGACCCTGGTCCGCCCAGCGCCACCTGTCGGGCGGCCATTGGTCAACATTTCAGGAAACAGCATCGCCTCATGACTCCCGCCCCAGACCTGGCTAGAGAGACCAGACAGCCTGGCCTGCCCTGATGTTTAAGTCATGACCTCATCTGACGTACCTTGACCAATCAGTGGGTCTCACGGGAACACGCCCCTTGACACCAACACAGTCCAACATTTCCTCGCTCCGATGGACTAAACCGTTTCCAATTTAAGATCAAGTTATTGATATAAAGAACCGTTAGGAACAGATCGGCGGATATCGCGCCTTGAAAACCAGACGTAACGAGCTACGATTGCGACATGAACTTCAGTAATCGCCCACCAACGCCCGCGATCTCCCCTGAACACAAAGCTAGCTCAGTGAAGGGAGCTACGAAAGTCCACATTAAAGTTGGACAACTAAAAAGCATTCGCTCCCTCCTGCGTTAAGGCCTAGCGCATCTAATTCAACTTGGCACCAGTTCAACTGAATGAGCAGAATAAGAAATCAATACTTAACGCTTTTCACACGGAGGTGTGAGGGCCACAGCTGCTTCAGCTGCCTCCATGTACACCTGGCGGTGTGGGCACACAGATGCAGGTTGGTGGGAGCATGATGAAGAACAGGGGAGAAAGCATGTAACAGGAGGGATAGAGAGAAAGGGCGAGAGGATGAGAGAGAGAGAGAGAGAGAGTGAGTGAGAGAGAGAGAGAGAGAGAGAGAGAGAGAGAGAGAGAGAGAGAGAGAGAGAGAGAGTCTGATACAGACAGGCAAACAAAGAGAGAGAGAGAGAGAGAGAGAGAGAGAGAGAGAGAGAGAGAGAGAGAGAGAGAGAGAGAGAGAGAGAGAGAGAGAGAGAGAGAGAGAAAGCCTGATACAGGCAGGCAAACAAAGAGAGAGATGTCACCGTGATCCCTTCTCCCCTCTCCACGAAAACAACGTTCACCACAAACGCAGCAGTTAAAACAGTTTCAAAAGACGTAAATTTCTCTCGTGGTTTTATTAGAGATAACACGCAACTTTGTGATTGTCGTGGCAACAGTTTTGTGTTTATATTTCACATTCACAACTGTTACACAAAACATGACAACCCAGGAATTGCTTGCGCGGTGCCGTCCTTTGCCTGCAGTTTCCCAATTGTTTGTTTGTTTCTAGTTTTTTTTTTTTAATATTTCAGTAAAATAATGTGTCGCTCTTCTATATCTCCTATTTCTTCCAGCCATTTGTTATGCACCACATGTAGAAGCATTTTCTTTCGTCTCAGTTATCGTTTTTTTTACTTCCAGTATTTAGCTGATAGTGTTTAATACACACAACTCTTTGCATTCTCCACGTCTCGCGTGTCCACTGTATCGCACAAACCAGTCGTGTGACACTGAGCAGAGCCTTGTGTGTGTGTGTTTGTGTTGTGACACTGGCCCGAGCCGTGTGTATGTGTGTGTGTGTGTGTGTGTATGCGCTACGTGTAGTCACATTTATGTATGTGTGTGTGTCAGTTGTCTTTTTCCTAGTTCCAGTATTTAGCTGAGAGTGTTTACGAAATGTCCACAACTCTTTGCATTCTCTACATCTCGCGTGTCAATTGTATCGCACACACCAGTGCTGTGTGACATTGGCCAGAGCCGTGTGTGTGTGTGTGTGTGTGTCCAGTTCCCCATGGCAGAACTGGTGGGCATGGGATGCGGGAGGGCTCAGTCGCGGACTGGTGTGGACTGAAGCGCGGGAGGTCTCGGGTTCGCATATCAGCTGATTGTGAGGGTTTTGTTTTTGTTTTTCTTTAACGTGAAATGACTTGCCTCACTGACTCTGATGCTCTAGGTGTAATACCCTTTTCTGGGGATTCTTCAGTTACTCTCCCCCTCCCCTTGCAGCTTGCCAGTGTCACGTGTGAAAGGCGCGGTGATGAGCCCAAACCACCAGAGAGGACCTAATAGTATGGTGAAAGACTTAGAGATTTGCTATTTGCTTAGCGGATGGGAGGTTCTCTCGGTGTCATCAGGGACTTCAGATTTAGTGACACGTTTCTCAAAAAGAGTTCACATTGCATTTGATACGGACGCTCACGTGACCAATCGCCTTAAAAGAAACCCCCCGACATTATAGCTTAACTGAGATTGATAACGATTTGTTTCAAAGCTTTTCCCACGATAAACCTGTAATCTGCTGAACTCAAGCCCATGCGAAAATGTATGTAAATCTCTGAACACCCCCTGATCACAGCGGATGTCATACTGTCGCTTCGTTGGTTGATATAGCCGGCCCACACACGCTCACCTGAGGTCGGGATGTGGATGACCAGCCTGGGGGTCGGTGCGGACAAGTAAACAAAAAGCCCAGCAGTTTACACCCCCCCCCCCACACACACACACACCCGCTCTGCTGGCGTGTCTGTGCAGGGTTAGGGCTTCTAGTGCATGTCTGTGCAAGGTTAGAGCGACTTGGGAGACGTTCAAACAGAAGCATGACGGAGAGCAACGTAGGTGAGTTCGGAGACGCTCATGTTAAAAGATTATTCGCTTGGTCAATTCAAGCTGATGCAATACTGCGCTCTACACACTGAACCGACTTGACTGCTTTAATGGTGTACTTTCTCTGGGACCGCGTATTGGTGATCCGGCCACACAAAACAAGACGGCAGCAAAACTCAAACTAGAGAGGCTGACGTCTTCACTTTCAGGTGGTTGTAGTTTTTTTTAATTTAGGGAGTTCTGTATTGAAGAATGGGTTTTAATGGCTGTTGCATAATTATTATTGGCCAAAACATTGTATTAAGGAAAAACTATGCCTTTCTAATGTAATCTGTACATTTAGTTTAATGTTAACTTTCCCTTTATCTCTTTCTAAGGGACCAGTTGTTTCTCTTCCTGTTTTCTCTCTCTCTCTCTCTCTCTCTCTCTCTCTCTCTCTCTCTCTCTCTCTCTCTCTCTCTCTCTCTCTCTCTCTCTCTCTCTCTCTCTCTCTCTCTCTCTCTCTCTCTTTCTCTCTCTCT
>RQTK01000051.1:599290-627621 GCA_003991915.1 Elysia chlorotica | reverse complement strand
ATACCCGTTCCACACACACCCCTACAACACCCACACGCCTGGTGAGGCCGACACATACCTGCTTGTCATGCAGGTCCTGGGAGAGCTGGTAGCCGGCCTGGTGCGGCCTTGACCTCTTGATGGCCTCATCGTTGTTGTTCTTGAGGGAGCGCTGCCTCTGGACGCGACCTTGACCCGAGCTGGACTCCCTGGTGAGCGCCTTGCCCGCTCCGCCTGGACCCCCGCCTCCTACTCCTGGTGCGGCGCCGCGCGGGGAGGGAGACAGCGACGTCTGGGACCTCCCCCTGCTGCCGCCGCCTGTACGCGTCTTGGCGTCCTGAGGGCTGGGGCCGTCCCGGTACGTCTTCACGCCGGTCACACTGCGGGACAGATGGGATAGTGGACACTGGTCAGTTAGGGTGCCTGGGCTTTGTACTTTGTATACAGTACATCCAATACACATAGAAAGTAAGAATGGTTGGGAAGTTCGACAGAGCGTGCCATGACAGAAACAAGAACATGCAATTATACGTTTTGAAACGAGACAGCAATAGCCTGCGCAGGTTTGTTAACACAACACAGACCTTTCTAAGCGCAATCAACCCTGAGGTCTTTGTTACAGACACCGGTCGCGATGATCGCTCAAACTAGAGTACAATATGAACAGTAACATGAACACGGTAAGAGATCAGTGGAGACCGCTACTAACAAGCATCACAACAACAACAATGGCAATATCTCATCTCCCATCCGTGAGACAATGAACATTGGCGAGGTAGACCACGCCCCGTCTGACATCATTCAACTCCATCTCATAATGTTAAGATACGCGTTCAAGCTAAGCAGGAATAACACAGTGCGTCCGTGTGGAAGTATACCGGAAGTATCACATCGCAGAAGCGGAAGTAAACAGTAATTTGTATCCCCATAACAAATCGGGCGCAACTTTCCGACCACCGCATCGAGAGAGTTCACCTAAAGATGCCCATCGGGAGTAGCGGTACATGCCGTGTCTTGTGAGTCTTCCTCAAGTCGTCGGGGACAAAGTTGGCTGGCATCACGTCCACGAAGGAGTAAGGCATGTCGTGGGCCTTCGGAGATTAAAATCAGACCCAGTTCGGTCGGATCAGATTTAAACGAACTTATCCTCTGTTTCTAATAAGAATGTGTTGAGAATAAAACTTCGTCGAGGAATTTAAACAAACTTCATCTTGTGGAGTTACGGGTTGTACCACATAGATCAATAATCCATAGAAAATCAAGAGGATGGGGTTAACAGCGAGGTCTGCTGCTGTTGGAATCATACACGACTTGGAGATGCAAGCACCGCGCGATGTGGACCTGGATAAAGCCAGTGATGCCAGGACATGAACATCACCTGAAGGTGACACCTCACCAACGTCACAGCGATGTGTTAGCTCAGTGCAATTAGCACTTGTTTATTAATTCATGTGACGATTCCAGGCTCAAGCGTCCAGTACAGCCAGTAGGCTACAGGGTGGCGGCGTAGAGCTCAGAGCTCAGAGCGAACCCTGGACACACACCAGGATGGGCAATACATGTATTGGATGTGTAGGTTGCGGACAGAGCCTGAACCCCTTTAATGATGGCTACAAAGGGGGTTTAAACATAAACTGTTTTCACTCGTGATATTAAGTAGTACAAAGTTATTTTAGATTCCTGGCGCTGGTTGGCCAACCATTTATAGAAACTGTCCTATAATTATGTGCTAAGCAGGCGATAACATAACTATGATCAGAAAAAATAGAGAGCGACGACAGAATGGTAGAACGCAGAACGATAGGAACAGATCTAATCGTAAAGATTCTTTACTTTGTGCATCTAGTCTTTAGATAGTCTTTGAAAAGTGTTTGTGTCACCCAGGTTTTGTCAACATTCCTAGACAGAGACGGACGCACATCTAGGAATTCAAACCTCGAACCTATTGATCACCAGTCTAGCCCACTGCCAACTGAGCTATTTAGCGCCATGAAATACACGTACTAAGCTGTTTACAAAGTCCAAGTAAACAGCAGGATGTGGGTCCACGTCCCGCCACCAGAACTGGGCTGACTTGGTCAACAGGCGCTACCGACACTAATGGTCCGATTAAAGTTTCAACTACATTATCATAATTATTGTGGACCGTGGGCCTCGAGTTCCACAGCTCGACACACACACACAAACACACGCACACACACGTGACGCAGTGTGTGCCAGCTGTGAAACCTATATAGGTGAAGTCCCAAAACACGAAGCTTGCAAGCTTCCTTGAACGTGTGTGTCTGTGTGTGACTGCGCGTGTGTGTGTGTCTATGTGTGTGTGTGTGTGTGAATGTGTGTGTGTGTGTGTTTGAGTGTGTGTGTGTGTCTGTGCTCCGTGACTGTCCGTCCCTGGCACGCAGACTGACAACCCAAACGTTGCTGACATCAGTTTCACTATCTTGTGTTTAAAGTGCACTGTACAAAAAATACTAATTATGCCCTCAGACAGAAGATAAAGAATTCACCACTAGCGAGCTGTTGGTTAGTCAAGGTTACTTATTATGTATAATGTCCAAGATCTGTCCCACATAGGGCCAGGTGTTTAAGCAAAAACTGCCATTCCTCCACACACCATCTGATTTATAAACCCTTCTCCTTAACCCCCACTGCCTTTGCCCTAGTCTAATGAACCTTGGTACTTTTTATAATTTATGTGTACAGTGACTCTTCACTGCTAATGCGTTCTGGATGGTTGTCGCAAAACTTTGTTGTTTGTTTTGTCAGACGTTCGCTTTAATTAGCAGCGAAACCAGACCCTGGTCGAGAGTTTGGTGACAGTCACTGGTGACAGCGACAGAGATAGAGTGACAACAACTCTCGCATGGCGGAAACCAGGAGACGTGCCTTCTGATTAGATTAGATCTACGCGAGAATTGGTCCCAGAGCAGGGTACAGAGGGCATAGCACGGCGCCGCGGCCACCAGTCTGTGTCTGACGTCAGTCACAAACCACAGCGTGACGTTACCTTTCTTTTTTATTTATAACTACAAGAGTTATTTAAAAAAAGAAAAAAACAAAACAAAACAAGAATTTCACATAAGTTGGCATCTTAACCCTTTTAGCACAAAAGATGCTCAATTTAGACAATGCGTCGAAAGCGAAGCCAAAAGCACTAACTGAAAAGAAAAATACCCCCACCCCCTAAAAAAACCACACACACATAGTCACACAAAAATATATAATTATTTTTAAAAAGTCAACCTTTACAAAAGTTCTAATTTAAATTAAATATTTACACTACATTTTGACAGGACGCATCAATAATACCCGCTAGTGCAGAAGTTTAATGAGACCGGCTGAGACAGGAGTCATGGTATACCCGTTATGTCTCGTGTGTGTCGGGACATAAAATTGTCAGACGTCAATCTTGGAGCCCGTCCACAATATAGCTGATGTTGGACGTTAAACCAACTCAATTCCCCCGTCAGTGCAGAATGTTGCGAGCACGTAAAACGACTGAGAGGTGTTCGTCTGTTCGATTGAGGCCAAGCGGCCCAAAATACGACATACGTCATCCTGACATAGATCAATGACGATCACAGGTACAGAGCAGCAGTTGAAACGGTGGTATGGCGTCACAGCCTCCATGGGTTACGTCCCCTACCTGCCACCTAAGTCCATGGGTTACGTCCCCTACCTGCCACCTAAGTCAGCTTGTACTAGTCGTACACCCAGACCCCTCTACCCCGGGGCTAACTAAACACGGACTTGTGTTTTCATAGTCTGCTGCGTACTTAAATCACCAGCGATGGTCTTTTATGTTCCTTCTCCATTTAGATCCAGGTTCTTTTGTCTTTAAATGTGTCGAGAGAGTGGTACACATGTCCTTAGCGCCTTTGGAAAATGACGTAAAAGGATAATAACACACTGTGTTATGACTTTCGCAATAACCGGCCGTCATAAAGGGTTTTGTTTTGATCCTGCCTATTTGTTGTAGACATGATGAAAAGGAAATCCCCGCTAGGTTCGCAACTATTGGTTGGATGAAAAGCACGTAATGTGTCTGCACTCGTGCTAATTTGGGACAAAATCAATATTAAAGTCAAGCAAATCGATTTGTACTAGGGTTCGATCGAAAAGAAACCATCAACGTTTAAGCTCATTTCGCAACATGGCGGCTTATACCACACGCTTTGTGTTAAACGATCCTTTCAATGTGTAATTCATTCTATAAATAACTGTTACTGGTCGACAAGGTTTACACTCACCAACATCTACCGTCGCAATTCTGTAAACGCACATCGTTTCCTTGAACTAGCCTGAAAGAAGCTTAGTTGTCATTTTCAGCTCAAGATGGAACCACAAACCTCCGGATAATACTCACAGTTGTTTATTGACTGAACCATCCAATGGAGAAAGTAATCTATGTAAGTCCGCCTGTCCCCAAGACTTTGAGGCTAATCCTGCTAAGAGATGAACAAACCAGCTGAGATTCAAACCGCCAAGCCCACAGCTCTAGAGTCCGTTGAGAGCGCTTACCAACTGGCCCAGTAGAGCCCTGGAGTAGGAACTTAATGAAGCTGCCTGGCGGAGTGTGACAAACACTGGAACAGACTTAGCACCGCCCTGGTCGTCTGTCGCCGTCTGAGACCATGTCAGAGCTGCCGGCGGCGGGAGATGGTCGAACCAGCGCCAGGTTTGTTATACTACACAACGCCACGCAACGCCACGCAATATTTCCCCGGGTGTCGCCCGGTTTCTACCGCCCCCAAAGACCTTATAACTTATTATTTAAGTTATTTATATCTATGACCGCCCCTAATCTCTTGTTGATCTCTCTCTCTCTCTCTCTCTCTCTCTCTCTCTCTCTCTCTCTCTCTTAGTCTCTATGCCTGTGTGGGTCTCTCTCTGTCTCTCCACCCCCCCCCAACCCCGGTAGCAGGAGAATGGGTCCAGCTTGCGGCCAGTCTCCCACGGCTCACCTGGACTGGAGGACGGACCCCTGGGTCACGCCCCCGGAAGGAGATAACTTTCGGTTATTTTAAGCACATATGTCAAGTTTGGCTGGGACAAGCTAACAAGCCTTGTGATGTTGTGACGTCAGCACTTGCCCTGATGGTCACAAGCCGATCCATCATACACCATGGACACACCATACGCCACCCTCTGTGAGAGACCCTTTATCAACCACCAAGTTTATCTTCCGAAAATTGTTAGGCTTCTAGCATTGAAAAACAGATGGTTCTACACAGACTGGTTCGATACCAAGATGAAAACAAGCTTCAGGCTACAGAAAAGTAGGTTCACTTAAAGACATCCGTGCTGCTACACAACAATCAAAACAACAACAACACCAACAATAACAATAACAACAACAACACCAACAACAACAACAACTCTACAACTCATGCTGCGCATTGGGTATGATAAAACCTCAACGACATCTTGAACATGGGTCCTAGTCTAAGAGGTCATATGGACGCTTAGGTCCTAGTGATTCGTAAGACCCAGGTAAGACTCCACTAAGTCTTTTCCAAACCTCCACCGCAGCCTGGTGTGTGACGTTAACAAGATGGCTTGTGTCAGCTCACAAAGCCCAGCCAAGCCCAAACCAATCTGGAGGTAAAAACTCTCCCCCCTCCCCCCCCTCTCTTAGGTCACTGACGTGCTGTAAAGGTCCACTCTATTGACCAGCGACTAAAATAGCCATTCAGAGCCGGGCTCCACATTTGGCCTGATGGAGTGGCGGCTTGAGCAAACCTGGAGAGCAGTCACCGTAAGATATACTGGACCGTGAACAAACCTCAATCTCTCATTATTCTACACGTCCCTTTTCTGTTCTCTACCGCACCCTCATCATGTCAGATTTTATTTTCTTCTTCTCTCTTCTATTTTCTCCAAGCGTTTCCAAGTATTCTTTTCGGTCCTGCTTCCTCTTGTTTTTACTCTTTCTTTGTATGACTTTTTTTTATCTCCTTAATTATAACATTGTTTTCTCTTTTGTTTTACTTTGTTGTAGCTTTATTTTTTTTACAAAAATATTTGAAAAACCCAACATCGCTAATTAGCCTCAAGAGGTGTATTGCGTAAGAGCAAACAAAAATATCCACAATAACAACAGGATCTAACTAGGGCAGAAAACACAATACAAACCCACTTATCACACACCAAGCGCACTGGTGCGCACCGCTCTGCGCAGCGACCTTGACCCCTACTCAACACTTAGTAGACCTACTGCCTTAAACTGTGCTGACTACAAACTGTATAGAGTTTAACTTTAAAGAAGTTTCCCGTTGTAGTTTTGAATAAGGAACAATGTTCTTTTTAAAGATCTCACTCCAGACTCTTCCGTTAGCTAGTTTTAGCATTCGTAACCATTAGGATATAAAGTGTTCGTAATCATTAGGATATAAAGTGTTCGTAATCATTAGGATATAAAGTGTTCGTAATCATCAGGATATAAAGTGTTCGTAATCATTAGGATATAAAGTGTTCGTAATCATCAGGCTAATGAGAGGAAAACTCATTAAAACAGGGACCGGAGTTCCTGAGAAAATTGTGAGAAGAGAAAAAGACTTCGTGCTCACTGGCTGTAAAAATAGAAACCTTGCACACGGCACTACACCAGTGGACCGTCGCAGTTGCATTGTGGGTTGTTTATTGCGGGTTTCCAACCGGTGTGATTTATCGCATAGCCAGTCTGATTGGGGAAAACGGCATGGAGAGAGAGAGAGAGAGAGAGAGAGAGAGAGAGAGAGAGAGAGAGAGAGAGAGAGAGAGAATAGAGAGGCAGAGAGAGAGAGAGGGAGAGAGAGAGAGCGCACAGAGAGTGAAGAGAGGCAGATAAAGAGAGAGAGAGGGAGGGCTAATACACGCTGAGAGGCATGGGGGAGAGCGGAAAGCGGAGGGAAACGAGTGCGAGGAAGTCAGGCGCCCCTTGTTCTGGCAGCCATTCGGTCACACAACTGTCAGGCAGGCTAAGCTTTATTCATTACATGCTTGACTCCGGGTTTGAAACTCATGTCATTGAAATGTGATATTTGCGAGCACAACCTAACCACCGATCGCCACGGCATAGTCGCATAATTCAGTTCTCCGGTTCATCGCTGCGTCTCACGCTTTACACGAAATGGTATTTATTGGACAGTGCGAGTGTGCCCCATCCGCAATCACTGGGGCACTAACCCGACCACGGCCCGTAACTCTAGCGTAACCGGACCCGCCGCGGCTAATTAGGCTGGAGAGTTGTGGAACCTGGCTGTGACAGTCACCGGTCGCCACGGGCCTCCAAGACTTCAAGATGGCGGACACTGAGCGAGGCCAGGGGTCTCTGTGTCTCTGTGGCAGCCGCTACCACCATCTCTTGATCGCAGTTCCCTAGTGTTCTGTCGCCTCATTCTCTTTATTTTAATTTTATTATTATGTTTTTTGTACCTACATGCCTACTTATCTGAATCTACGATTCCAAAAATTTCGCTCCATTTCCCTTTTGTTCTTTTATCTCTATTTTGACCCCGCTCTCTTTACCCCCCCCCCTGTCTCTATGTCTCTGTGGCAACCGATATCAAAATCTCTTGTCGCAGTTCACTAGTGTTCTGGATGTTCCCTCCTCTTTATTTTAATTTTATTATAATGCTTTTTTGTACCTATATGTCTACTAAGCTAGAGCTACGAATCCACAAATTTCCCTCAATATAACATTTATTCATTTATCTATATTTTGACCCCCTCCTCTCTCTCTCTCTGTCTCTCTCTCTCTCTCTCTGTGTCTCTCCTGTCTTTGTATACCAGTACGTAGAACTGTGAAAAGTTAATTGATGCTGACGCTAGGCGTTACAAACCATCTCTCTCCCTCTCTCTATTTCTCTCCTCTCTCCCTCCCTCTCTCACTCTCTGTCTCTCTCTCACCCTAAGCATTTACTTCCAGTGCGACCTTTCTCTGACCGCCCATTACCACTGGTGTGAAGGAAACACTTAAGCCTATAAAACACTAATGATATAATGATATATATATATCTGCGTGTGACTGTAACCCGAGCCTCGCGCCAGGCCCGACCTCGCCAGGCGGCCCAGACGTAGGTCTAACTTTCTGCGCATTACACAACGTCAGGCATGGGGGCAGCATGTCATTGGTTGATGCTTTGTTGGTTTTTGTATGTGTATCGTCAACAAAAAAGCTATCCTGCGGATGGTCCCCAGACTTATGTGTGACAACTTTATGGGCAGTCACACAAAGAGAGTGCGGGGATACCCTGACTCCTTTCTCAGTTGGTTGCTACTGACGCACCAACGCACTGACGCTTATCCCGACAGTGGGTGACAAAGCGACCTGATCTGGGGTGGAACCCGCTATCTTCGCGTTAAGAGTCATGCGCTTTACCAGCCAAGCCACCTTGATATTCCGGTACCTAATGACTAAAAAAAATCAGTTTTCGGCAAGCAACGGAGATTTTCGTGTGTGTATAAAACTTACTAGTATGTACGTGACTCTGAAAACAAGCCTTGCCTTTACAGTTTACAGTGTATTAAACGTTAACAGCCTGACTACATTCAGGATTTCAGTGACGTTGTACACAAATTAATTGAACATGCATCAAGCCATGTCTCGCTCAATGTAGGTGACCTTTCACCCGATCACGTGACCCTACCAGCTGCACCAGTCTGTAGCTCTGTAGCTCTGTAGCTCTGTAGCTCTGTAACTCTAGATGTGTCTAAAACTCACTGTCGCCTAAGTCAGTAGAAGACACTCACACGGGAAGTGACTGCAGCTGCAAAGGGCTAGAAATGAGGAAAACAAAAAACAAAAATCAAGCGGATTTGCCGAAATATCATGACAGTTTTTTGCACAGTAGGGTGTCCCATTCAGCGAAAGAGATTGTGGAGGACTCGCGAGACTTGCAATTTCCCTTTCATTATACACACTGCACAAACTGCGCATTGTTTGAGTATGAGGAGGGCGTAGAAGAGGGGGGGGGGTATAGATTGAGAGAGCTAGAAAAACTTGCAAAGCAACGGACAGAATAATAAAAGGTAACGTTTCAAGTCAATTTAAACTGCTTTTGTAAAAAAAAAAAAGAAAAAAAAATTTGAAAGGTGGAGCGGAGAGAGAGAGAATAATATAATATTATAGAGAACGAGACAGAGCGACAGAGAGAGGCTCAGTACAGACGCAATTACTTCCCGGTAAAGAAAGCTCATAATGTAAGAAAAAAAAAACAACAATACATCGTTGGGGGAGAAAACACTGCAAAGCAAACTACAACGAAGCCGTAGACAATGTGAAGCGATAACGCAAGACAACCTACACACACACAAGCTCCCCATCCTGAAAGAGTTGAAACCAGAAAGCATCGAGTTGTGGCCTCCCCAGGGCTTCAGGCTTTACTCGGTCTTCACATCACAAGTTGGGCCAGAGAGTACGTGTGATAAATTACAGCACGGAAACAAAACACACACGCACAATAAAAAACAGCAATGGAAAGAAACACTGGAACGAAGGTTTCAGGAGAGATGGAGAGGATGCAAGTTAAAGATAGGAAATGGAAAAAGAGAGAGATAGATAGATAGATAGAGATAGAGAGAGAGAGGCGTTACGAAGAGCTAGAGAAAAAACGAAGGGAAAAGGGAAACATCAACAGAAAATGAGAGAAAGAGAGAGGAGAAAGTGTGTGTGTGTGTGAGAGAGAGAGAGAGAGAGAGAGAAAGAGAGAGAGAGGAGAAAGTGAGAGAAATAGCGACGCAGCAGAAGCTGGATGTCGAGTAGCGAGCCAGTAAAACGAGAAATGAGTCATCACAGAAGACCAAGACAATGGTATATCGGAGAGAGAGAGCATGTTTTTGTAGGCGCAAGATCGTTCAAGGTCATCCAAAACTGATTTTTTTAAACAGAAAATATGGACTGTCAGACGCAAAGGTGGAGGATGGATGGTTGGGTCCATAGGTTGTTGGTAGAAAAGACAGATCGGTACACAGAAAGATAGATAGCTGGTAAAAACAGAAAAAAGATACATTTACTATCTCTCACTTCACAAAAGTTGGCATTTACTTAACACATGACTTAGAGTTAGTTGAATACACAGCGTCCTGTGAAATAATAATGTTACCGTGGCGAAGACAGGAAAGGGTGAAGCATAGAGCAGACTGAGGAGGGTGGGGGAAAGGAATACACACACACACACACACACACACACACACACACACATGTATGCGACGCATAGAGGAGAGAAAAGTGAAAACTGAAAATAGAAAAACCACCCAGCAATAACGAAAAGGCAGAGGCTGGTGGTCGGTGTATCATACACGGTACAGCAAACTGGGAGAGAGGGGCTCAGAGGTAGGCTTAGTGTGACCACTGTGAAGGCGATAAACCACGATTGACCACAATGCATCCAGTAACATTACACAACGGTCACGTAGGTCAACCCCTCGGCACTGGACCGAAAGGTGATACGGATCATGGGGTCAAGCGCCCACAGGTGAGACAGATAGCCCCAGGTCATTACACGCACGTTCAGCCGTTAGGTCACGGGGAGGTGTGTGTTGGTGTGTGTGTGTGTTTTTAAGGGGGGGGGGGGGTTCATGTAGAGTGATTAGTACATAATACATGTGGGATGTATCTCTGCCTTACCAGTGTTTCTATCTCGCCCGCTCTGTTTCTCTCAATCTATTTATCTGTCCATCTGTTTCGAATGCTATCTAATTATCTATGCATCCGCCAAACCCTTCGTCAGTCCACCCAATCTAACGTCCAATTCTCTTCCTTCTGTCTCTCTCCTCGTTCGTTTACCTATGTCCCTCTCTTCCAATAAAGAAAATGAATGACCTTCTATAATCTTCTACTACTACTACTACTACTACTACTACTACTACTACTACTACTACTACTACTACTACTACTACTACTACTACTACTACTACTACTACTACTACTACGTGTTAGTATCCGTACGCTGTTGGACTGCCGTTAACAAAGAATTACACGGAGAAACCCATGGCAAGATTAACACAAGCCAGAGAGAGAGAGAGAGAGAGAGAGAGAGATAGATAGATAGATAGATAGATAGATAGATAGATAGATAGATAGATAGATAGATAGATAGATAGATAGATAGATAGATAGATAGATAGATAGATAGATAGATAGATAGATAGATAGATAGATAGATAGATAAATAGATAGGTGTAAAGAAAGGGCTTATACTATCACGAATCAGGTTTTACCTCTAACATAAAGTTAGACTACCTTTCTACCTGGCTCTCTCCCGGCAACACTTTTACCTGGCGAAACTCCCCAGACCTAGGACCTGTCTCTGAGTCTGAGTCCGTTTCCCGAGTCGAGGTCGGCCTTCACTTAACACATAGAATGGAGATTCTGTCCAGGAACTCTGTGACGGACTTCAGAGACGCTGGCCAAGAAGAACTGTACCAGGTGCTCTGGTTGTAGTTTCTACCTGCACTAGAGGCATCTCTGGTTACCTGGATGGCGGTGTGAGATGCGGGGCCTTGCTCTAACGAACCCTGAAAGATGCTCAGGCAGGCACCAAGTCTGTCTCTTGTATTGGCATCAACTTCTCCTTCTGTTGCTATGATTGTGTGCGTTATTTCTGTTCATCCTTCTCTATGCGTTATTTCTGTTTATCCTTCTCTATGCGTTATTTCTGTTTATCCTTTTCTTTGCGCTCGGTTGGCGATCGGGACAGAGCAAGCACCCAGTAAAACAGACGGGCTGGTATCAGGTTAGCGCGAGTCGGTATAAACATGGTGGCACGGATCGAGGACAAGGAAAAACATTCAGGTAGAACTCTTTTATATAGGAGTGAAAATAAAATATTTCCAGATTGAGTTTGATGACTAATTTTGTCCTGGCATGGAATGAAGGAAAAATTCCCTGTACTGCAGAAGTAGAGAAGTAGCAGTGAGTAACCAAACGGTTTGGTTTGAAGAAAGCTGGGTCTGCTAGTGAATACTTATTGATGTTTGCTGTGCATGTAAACAAGTAATATGTTCTTTGCCTGAGTCCGCAGGACGCGTGTTGACTGATATAGGACCACGGAGAACAAACTATAGAGCAACCAAGAGCAAGGGGTGGGCACAAAAACTTAAAGTCTAAAACCAATCTGCGTGTATGGCTGTTCTTCAAGTATTGTAATGACACCTACTATGTGCCCCCCCCCCCCCCCCCCCCCCCCCCCCCCCCGTTCGGTCCGACTCCACGCCCACCCCCCCCCCCCCCCCCCTCCCGCCACTGTTGAGGCACGGACTAGACCATGGCTGAGGTGGTGACTTGCCTATCAGATCGGACACAAGTCGTTAGTTTCTCGTCAACTTCCGGGTGGACAGTCCCAGAGTGGTCAGATGGTCAGGTGACCAGTCCTGAGGTAACGCTGCGTCACGCGGGAGTCACAGGCCCGTAAGGGTGTGTCAGCATCAGAGGGGGTTACGTCCTAATGAGCGGATGAATGGAGATAGAGAGAGTGTGTGATAGATCGAGATATAGAGAAGGGGAGAGTTGTTGTTGGGTTGTTTTAATGTCCAACAGGAGCACTATATAGGCTATATTGTGGATAGGCCCCAAGACGGACGTCTGGAAATTTTAGTTGCTGACACACACGAGACAGGGCGGGGATGCCATGACTCCTGTCTCAGCCGGTCACATTATACTGACACCGACCCAACCAGTAGGGAACGCAACAGCCAGGATTCGAACTCGGGACCTTTTGCGTCGGAAGCCGATGTTCTACCCCTGGACCACCGCGCCCCTCAGAGAAGGGGAGAGACAGGCTGAATTATATATCTGGATATTTCATACTTGTTTTTGGTGAAATACATCTCTTTACATCTCATTTCGACGATAATTATACTTCTTTCTGAAGACAAAGAGAAAACAAACACAAGAGCAGTAGCTACAATCCAGACACCCTATTGCTGTTTAAATGTCATGTGGGGCACATAGATTGGCGATGCTCTTGTTACACCCGTAAAGGACAGTGCAGACATTGGAGGCTAAAATTGGTGACATATCAGTCCGAGGCAGAACAGAGAACAGAGAACTAACTTAACAGATCGTGCTCTGTGGGGCACATAGATAGACGATGCTCTTGTTACGCCCATAAAGGACAGTGTCTAGGACAGTGCATAGGACAGCGTATAGGACAGTGTATAGGACAGTGTATAGGACAGTGTATAGGACAGTGTATAGGACAGTGCAGACATTCGAGACGAAAATTGATGACAGACCTGTCCGAGGCAGAACATAGAACTTAACAGATCGTGCTCTGCGGCCCTTGTCACGCGGTGTCACGTTGTCTCCGTGACGGGAACCATCAGGCAGTCTGCGTGTCACGTGGGTCTAGAGGTTTCAGATATTCAGGGGGTTAACATCTAGGAAGATGTTGAAAAAAATAATTAAAAAATATATTTGAAAAATTCTTTAGATTTAGGCTTTTCTTCTTCAAAATCACTCACTAGAGCACTAGATTTGGCATAAACCACTAGCGCTGGCAATGTGTAGCAACCATAGGGGTAGTTTAATACATCTATGGTAGCAACTTGTCACCTGTGCATATTGTCCGCCATTGTCGTTACCATTGATAGATTTGTCACTGGCGATTTAGAAGCGTTCATTTGTAAAGCCAGAATGTTGAGTGCATTTTAACCTGCACACAATCTCTATTGTGATCATACTGCAGTGTAAGACAAGATTTTCTCTTCGCTGTAATCCTATCTAGATTCTCTCTCTCTCTCTCTCTCTCTCTCTCTCTCTCTCTCTTCTATACTCTCTCTCTCTCTCTCTCTCTCTCTCTCTCTCCCTCCCTCTCTCCCTCTCATACCTTCACTCAGCAGTGACAAAACAAAGCCGCTGTTACACCAGGGATGGGTGCACCGATGTTCTAAACTTTCCCTCCGTCCAGGTTACCCCGAGCCTCTCTAGACACAGGCCTGTCAACATTGACACATTCCACAGAGCCAGACGTTGGGAAACAATTCATTCTCCCTTACGTAAACCTTCGTGTGTGTGTGTCTCTCTCTCTCTCTCTCTCTCTCTTGGTGTATCTCTCCCTCTATCTTATCATATTTTCCCTCACTCTCCTTGAACACATACATACTCTATCTCTTAAAGAGACAATCATATCCCACCTGTTGTTGATCTATAACTTCCCCCCACTCCGCTTACTCTCTCTCTCTCTCTCTCTCTCTCTCTCTCTCTCTCTCTCTCTCTCTGACTTGTATCTGTTAAACAAAGCTTTAAGCTTCCATTCTCTTCTCCTTGGTTGGCATTTCGCAAAAACCGCCCACAATTTAAAACCTAAACACGGCATAAAATGAAACAAAACAAAAATAACCTTTTGATAAATAAACTATTCCGGTTCTAAACCAGCCAAAATGTCGGCCTTATCTCTGCCTGCGTACAACATTTTCCAAAGTGTGAGAAAACAGGGAAGAACAACAACTCTATGATGTAATGTAAACAGACGCATGCGTGGTGATAGCTTTACGTCACAGACAGACAGATAATTCCTTCAGGCTGCCTTGTTTATGGCTGCAATTACAAAATCTCCGGTGTTAAAACCACAAGGTGTAATAGAAATACATGTATGTACAAGGCGCCAGGACGCGAAAAATAAACTCTAGTATTTTATTTCATGGGGAATGGTAGTAAACATTCTGATAGATCTAACATCTAATAGTAATACATATGTATCATGTTGTATTGCGTTCTGCTAGTGTCGCCATCATCAGCACCCCCCCCGCCCTTTTTTTTTCTTCTTTTTCTTTTACACACAAACGACTTTGCGCTGATATTTTGTCAAACACTCGGCGTCATTTTCACGAAACGGAAAAAAATAAATTAAAACTAACAATCACGAGAGAAGAGGACAGCCTAAACGTTGAATGAAAACACACCAGGCCCTATCAACATGGGATTAATTTCTTGTATTTACAGTAAACACTCACTCACATCAAGTCGAGAACTGTGGAACACCTGACGGTTACTCACAGTCGTGTCACGTGATAAATCCAGAGGCTGCTACTCCAGCAGTGAGGAAGGTTAAAGAGATCCGGATCTTCCGCGTTTACTTTCTCACTCTTAGAGATCTATTCAGATGGAGAAATCCGCTCCAATGTTTGCAAACAGCTAGACACCGTAACTCTGGAGTCATGAAACTGCGGCGCATTTACCACCAACCAGTTGTACGAGTATCACAGTTCTTAGGCCCTGGCTTGGTCCATATAAAATAGGACAACACAGTTTTTCCCTTAACACATCAATTATCCTATGATTACTACAATGTTACACAAATCTTGATAATAGATGATCGACTCGGATCGACTAGGCTGAATCGATGAGAGACATGCGTGCGACTGAGACAGTGAGAGTCTGCCTGTTGCATGCGGGCCTGTGATCATACAGCTCTGACTGACTCTTCAAAACAAACCAGGCAGGCCCGCAGTTCGATCTCCGTGCCGTGTGTAGCGCCCTCACAGTCTCGCATCACTGTGGCAAAACACTGGGATCGTGCGGCGATGGAGACAGATCTGAGAGAGAGAGAGAGAGAGAGAGAGAGAGAGAGAGAGAGAGAGAGAGAGAGAGAGAGAGAGAGAGAGAGAGAGAGAGAGAGAGAGAGAGAGAGAGAGAGAGAGAGAGAGAGAGAGACAGAGAGAGAGAGAGAGCCTGGGTGAACATCAGCAGGGCCTGGGAACAACAGGCAGGCATCCAGGCAGACGGGAAGAGGGGGGGGGGGCATTGTCGTGGATGTGAGAGCCTTCTGATTCTTTACAAATTTTTTAAGAGGATGAGGTTTTAGATGTTACTGAGAGATGCAGAGGTACAAGAAGGAATGAGACAGACACACCGACAGAGAGAGAGAGAGAGAGAGAGAGAGACAGAGAGAGAGACAGAGAGAGAGAGAGAGAGAGAGAGAGACAGAGAGAAAGAAAGAGAGCGAGAGGTTAAGAGTAGAAAAGAGAAAAAGACAAAAGGAATAGCATTAACATTGCTAGCCTGATTTGACGGTGAAGATTTTCCAGCCTTAGAGAGACATGGCGACTCGCAAACTTTATACACATTCCACTGACTGACTTTTCCTCCCTTCTGTTAGGACATTGTCTGGGAGTGGGAAGCTGGGACCCATTGCAAACAAACATCATCAAACAACATCTAATAAGACGCAGCGTACAGAGAACAACAACGCAGGTAACAACATAGGTAAAGAGTAAATAAACGCGGGACGAGTCGCAGGGAAAACACTATGGGGAATGGAGCGAAGAAAGTCTCACTAAATATAGGTTGTTTCGGTTGTAATGATGATGGCTGGAACAGAATCACCAACAACTGAAACTGCACGAGATGGACTAGATCTAGATAGTCTATCAATCAATGCATGTAGCCTTTTTGTTTTTGTTTTTCTTTTCCGAACTTCACTCCCCATCTCTGTGTTTTAGTCATAGTGATTTCGGCGCTAATTATTTTTCTGTCTATTGGTTAATCCACCTTTACTGTGTGTCTTTCTATTCTCTGTCCGTCTGTCTGTCTGTCTCTATCTTTCTCTCCTCTTCCTATGACATACACACGCTAACCATCCAACACGTCTGGTCGCACACTGTGGCTATGACATGGCTATGACATGACTATGACATCCTGAGACAACTGTCTGTTGGATTGGCGCATACCATGACATGCCAGACATTCTGAGACGTTCTCCCCATGTCGCGCAGACCTCTCTACCGCCCGGACAGAGAGAGAGAGAGAGAGAGAGAGAGAGAGAGAGAGAGAGAGAGAGAGAGAGAGGTTAAGGTTAGAAAAGTTAACAAGACAAAAGTAGCAAGAGGAATAGCATTCACATTGTTTTTTTTTAAATGAGAGAATCGTCACCACAACGCTAGCCTGATTTGGCGGTGGAGATTTCTAGCCCTGGAGAGACATAGCGAGTAACAAAATACACAGTCCACCAATTTGTCCTCCCTTTTGTTAGGGTACTGTCTGGAAGTGGGAACATGGGACCCATTGCAAACAAACATCAGCAAACAACATCCACCAAGACGCGGCGTACAGATAACAACAACAACATACGTAAAGAGTAAATAAACGTCGGGACGAGTCGCAGGGAAAAACACTGTAGGGAATGGAGCGCGAAGAAAGTCTCACTAATCATAGTGGTGGTTGTTTCGGTTGTAATGATGCTGGCTGGAACAAAATCAACAACTGAAACTGCACGTGATGGACTAGATCTAGAGAGTCTATCAATCAATGCATGTGGCTTTTTTTGTTTTTGTTGTATTTCTTTTCCGAACTTCAACCCCCATCGCTGTGTTTTAATCATAGTGATTTCGGCGCTAATTATTTTTCTGTCTATTGGTTTATCCACCTTCATTGTCTGTCTATCTTTCTATGTCTCTGTCCGCCTGTCTGCCTCTCTCTGTATCTTTCTCTCCTCTTCCTATGACACACACGGAAACCATCCAACATGTCCGGTCGCCACACTGTGGCTGTGTGACTATGACATGGCTATGACATGACTACGACATCCAGAGACAACTCTCTGTTGGGTTGGCGCATACCATGACATGCCAGACATTCTGAGACGTTCTCCCCATGTCGCGCAGACCTCTCTACCGCCCGGAGAGAGAGAGAGAGAGGGAGAGACAGAGAGAGAGAGAGGGAGAGACAGAGAGAGAGATAGAGAGATAGAGAGAGAGAGACAGAGAGAGAGAGAGGGAGAGAGAGAGGGAGAGAGAGAGAAAGAGAGAGAGAGTGAGATTGAGAGAGAGACAGAGAGAGAGTGAGATTGAGAGAGAGAGACAGAGACAGAGAGAGAGTGAGATTGAGAGAGAGAGACAGAGAGATAGAGAGAGAGAGACAGAGAGAGAGAGAGGGAGAGAGAGAGGGAGAGAGAGAGAAAGAGAGAGAGAGTGAGATTGAGAGAGACAGAGAGAGAGTGAGATTGAGAGAGAGAGACAGAGACAGAGAGAGAGAGAGAAAGAGAGAGAGTGAGATTGAGAGAGAGAGAGAGAAAGAGAGAGAGAGTGAGATTAAAAGAGAGAGACAGAGAGAGACAGAGAGACAGAGAGAGAGTGAGAGAGAAAGGGTGGTCTAAAAACAAATAAAAGTTGACTGCTTCCAGCAGGTTCAGGTAAAGCCTGAACTAATCCCACAGAGTGTCACAATGCATGGGAGCTAGCGACACCCCTGGCGTCATACAGACAAGGTAAGACAGACTAGGAGAAGACAGGGTAAGACAGACCAGGAGGAGAAAGGACAAGACAGACCAGGATAAGACAGGTTCAGACACAGACCTGGGGTTTCACCACGATTGCACGCACCATGTCTCGGAGTCACGCAAAGCTTGGGAAAAAGAAAAAAGCAAAACCAAGAGGACGGGACAGTAGCGCTGTAATAGTTGTGCAGCGGATATACAGCATCTTTAGTGACATCGTTATTTAACACCCCACACAGGGAGACAACACGGGTCGTTTGTCTGTAGCGCGTTAATGATGACCAGACACCGCGACAGGCTATATATGGCACGTCTGAGACGTGATTCACACAGCTCTGTACACGGCACAGAAGTTAAACCTCATAACATGCACAACCAAAGCTGCAGGGTTCCAAACACGGACGCCACTAATCACGACAGGAATAATTGTATTTATAGCTCTAACAAGTATGGGGTTATAACCTTTGACCTGTCTCAAGGGGTTAGATGTTACCATGTTTTTGTGTGTCAATTAAACTTGGTGCACATTAAACAGGGATGTCCAAGAGTGGGAGGGGGGAGGGTGTCAGTTTTCAGGCTTTGCCGGCGGGGGGTCAGTTTTCAGGCTTTGCCATGGACAGGACAGTTTATGGCCACAGACCAAGGGCGTGTAAGGGCCCCATGGAAAGTGTGCACAGTGCCTGGGCTGAAACTTCTGCGGGTTCTGCGTCATCCGTCAAGGACGGCGTCAGAGAAAACACCAGAGTCTGACACGGTTACAAACGTTAATTTGAACTTGTCTTGAGATACAACTTTCCCATCTCGCCCTAACACTAGGAGGATGGCGCAAGCCCTCTAGCTTAGCTCTCCCGCAGGAAGGGGTTGTGTGGTTGTACAGAAAAAATGGGAAGGACATGAAACAAAACAAACAAAAACATTCTACAGAAAACGGCCATAAACTGGAGGGATTATATTGCATGGGTCAAGCATAGGTCCTTGTGTAAAAAAAAAAGACGCACGCATAAAACAAGAAAAAACATTCACAAGACGGAAAGAGAAAACGAGAACATGTGCCTGCCTGTATCCAAAATTAATTGTTTTTACTCCACTACCACGTGAATGTTTGAGTAGAAAACATAAGTTTATTATGTAAAGAAATCTCACAAGAGGGGAGAAACAGAGAGATGTAGAAAGGCAGAGAGAGAGAGAGAGAGAGAGAGAGAGAGAGAGAGAGAGAGAGGAGAGAAGAGAGTGGGAAGAGAGATAAGACAGGAGAGAGCGACAGAGACAGATAGACAGAAAGAGACAAGGGACGCAACTCGAGAAAACCCTTGTTTTCCATACTGACTGCTAGGGTTACCTCCCCGAGCAAGATACAAACAGATTGACAGACTAGACAGACATGGCCAGTGGAAGACAGTTACAACACAGATTACTCTCTGTACAGGGATATATGCACCGCAGTATGAACAAGACAAAGACACAGGAGACAGATATGACCAGCGGAAGACAGTTACAACACAGACTACTCTCTGTACAGGGATATATGCACGGTCTTATGAACAAGACAAACAATGCGCCGCTTGTTGACGGCTGTTATGGTCAGTGTGAGTTACACAACCTGGTCTGACCGTGGTCCAGCTGTTGTGTCACTCTCGGACATTAATCTTGACCAGCGTCACGTCATTGTCCGCTGCATGTCCACCATAGCCCGCCTGTGTCCACACACTGGTCAAGGAGCTGACCACAAGACGGCAGGGGATGTTTCTATCTGTGCGTCTGTGCCTCACTCACTCAATCTTCCTCATTGTTTTTAATTATACACGCATCTCTCAAAATGACTTAATTCCAGGCGTATGCACTGACGTAAAAAGAAACAAACAACAACTCTGTCATTACAACTGACCCTGTGGTCTGGTTCGTTCTCTAGTGTTTTACCGACTGATGTTGTTACGACCACGGAATATCATTCACCCCCTGCCGTTTTGTTACGACCACGGAATATCATTCACGAAATCACCCCCTACCGTCAGAGGGGGTAGCAGTCGTAACACGGGCGACAACTCTGGCCGCCATGATGGATGTGCTGTGTAGAGGACACTCTAGGAGACAGTGTGTGCTGTAACACATTGAGATAGGTCTCAGTGTGTCATGCTGTAGTAGTAATGGGGTTGTTTCTTGCATAACTCGGCAAGATAAAACAGGAGAAAACGAAATCTAACCCATGTGCTTTGAAGATGTTTGCTATCTGCGGACTCTGTCTGTCTGTCTGTCCGTCTGTCCGTATGCCTGCCTGTCTGTCTGTCTGTCTGTCTGCCTGTCTGTCTGTCTGCCTGTCTGTGTGTCTGTATGTCCGTCTGTCTGTCTGTCTGTCTGTCTGTCTGTCATTCAGTACACACGCACTAGTCTCCCTTAGTCGCTGCATACCTTCACTTCCAAAACAAACTAAAATGTCGCTTTTATGTATACAATCCCAAGGGTAATCACCAAGACCTAACATATCGCTATCCAGCTGTCCACAATTTCCAATTCTTTACAAGTTAGTATACAAGAGAGGCGAATTGCAGAACAAAACTGTTTTTTTTTTAATTGCACGAACAGCTAGAGATTATGAGAACACCCACCCCAGTTGAATGAAAAACGATCAGTCTTGAAAGCTCTAAGAATTTAAGGTGGACCTGGTAAGTTAAGATACAAAACCAGATAGAAAGACTAAAAATCAACATCCGCTAGAAAAGAGGGGAATAAGAGCAAATGATAAACTTTAAAACCTTTTGAGCTGGTTAACAGCATGTTTGATTGATAGCACATTGATACATGTGTATTAAAACAACAAATACAAGGGCAACGTCGATAAGAAGAAGAAGAAGAAGAAGAAGAAGAAGAAGAAGAAGAAGAAGAAGAAGAAGAAGAAGAAGAAGAAGAACAACAACAACAACAACAACAACAACAACAACAAAAACAATAACAACAAAAAGAACAGCAGCAACAAAATAAATAGATTGCTCGTTACCTTCTATAGAGCCAAAGCCTAAAAATTCCAGTTGTAAACGAAGTAAATCTATCCTGAGATTTCTACGAAGGAGTCACGAGTCAAACGTTAGCCCTAATTCACAACACAGTTCTGACAAATAATCTCTTTAGATAGTTCTCCTGCTTATCAAATGTCACAACTCAAGATCAGAGGTACCTTCTCTGCAGGTAAAAATAATAACATTAATACACTGTATGTTTGAGTTTATTATAATGAGCGACTAACGGCCACACGTAAAGCTTCCAGGGCTGGTATGCTACAGGCCACTAACAGCTGCACGACGAAAGAACGCCAGTACTGATAGGAGAGAAAACTAAGGAGAGGGTCAAAGTTCAGATCGACTACATACCTATCCGATATCAACAACGGAACACTTAGGGAGATATAAGGGCCCTCCAATAACGCACGTAATAATTATTACCATCATAGCGCCAAGACGAGGATGTACCACAGTATCTCCGTGCCTCTCTCAACCATGACAAGTTAACACGATGACGGCAGTGTCAGCAGCGCAATGCGGAGTGTATCACCACAGCCCAATGGACGCTCGGCGGGATGCCCAAAGAGTACCCGAGGGTTCACGTGTGGACACACGGGCGGGGAAATGTGGCACAAGCGCCCAGGTCGGGAGATAAGTGTACGAGATGACGGGCGAACCAGTTATCAATACAGTGTGTATTGCACTTTTCACAGTCTTAACCAATAGAGTTGGGTTTAAGTTTGTTTTGTTTCTCTTTTATTTTGTAAATTTATATTTGTACCCAAACTAGTTTGATGTTACATAGAAGTGAAAATGCGACTAACAACTGGGGCGCACCCCCTCCCCCCTCGCCCCTACCCACATCTTTAGAGAAATCTTACAGGGTAGAGAAGGTACATGTATGATTCTATAATCCAAGGTAATATATCCCCAACAAATTAGCATGAAGGCTCTAATCACAGCTGAAGCACCAAAGAGGAAGCACACACTGCACTACAAGTTCGCCAACCACACAACACGGCGACTCGGTCTCACGTGCAGGGGGCGTAACTCACCAATGCTGGTAAACAAAACAAATCGTTAAGGGGTGAGCCATGGACTGATTACACACACATGACCTTGACCTAAACATTATGAATCTCATCTACATGCAAGTCTCAAATCAGGGTTGGTGTCAATAGCAAGTCGCCTGGCTGCAGGATATTACTTAAACTAGGGTACCCAGTTATTTGTTTTTCTAAATCATAAAATAACTATTAGAAGTGCCTCAGTTAAAACTCGGCCAATGTGAAAAGAGGTTAACTTGGTCTTCCGTTTATAAATGACGTGGGAAGTCAAAAAAATTATAGCAAGAAAATACGGGTTTCTTTGTCGGTAGATCACTTGCCTGACCAACAGGAAGTACAGGATCAGATCCCAGCTGGTGAGCTCGTCTCCGTAAATGAGACGATTCTTCGAGGAATGTTTGAGGATAAATTAAACTAATGCAGTTTGCATGCCCATTCCTGGAAGCCGGTAAATCACTTCACAAGATGCGCGTGATGTCGAGTAACCCTGAGGCCAACATGGCGACTCTCCTGGTGTCCGACAGACCAAGAGGCCACACGACTGACCAGCTGACCAGTGCCGAGCCGTGTCCGTGTCCTGTCAGAGCCGGCGGTGCGGGTATCCCCGCTGCTCCATACGCCGGCCCAGGTGGGTGACATACAAGTGTTCGGTGAGCTGATATTGATGCACACAAGACTTTGGAAATTGGCCGACCTCTCGACAGATGTTGCTGATAATCACTGATAATAAACTAACTAAACTAACTGATGGTGGTGAAACAAACATGTGCCTTTAAAGGATGCCGCACGTCAGAGGTGGAGAAGACTTGAAAGTACATGTCTCTATCACAAAGCAATAGGCGTCCTACGGCCTATGATCTACGCCCTACGATCTACGTGCTATCTCAGCCAGACTCCAGTGATGTTGGTTTTGACTTTAAGTAAGACTAGAATAGAATTTGACAGTACACTAAAGCAATATTATACATTTGAAAATAATAATTATGCACATGTGATTTACGCTTATAAACAGACAGCACTCGACATTGTCACCTAAAATGTAGGCCGGAAACAAATTAAAAATTAAAAAAGAAATAGTAGAGAACAAGTCCACAGAGTGCAGAATGGCAGCACCAAAGACTTGAGTCTTTAACACCAAAAGTTGGTCACAGTCACAATACTTTAACTGCTGTATCAGCAGTGCCGCGAGCACAGCAGGTTGCTCAACCTAAGCCCTTATTAGTGACTACACAACACCAATACTCGTAGAACTAACTAGGCTGCTGAGACCAATATTTTCACAACTCCGAGCAGCGTTAGATCTAGTTCACCAGGGCAGCTTGACGGCCAGAACGGATCACACCACCGTCGCTTTTTGACACACCAGAGCCAAGGAAGAACACGATCACCTCTGGTTGTGTTCAACACCGAATAATAGATTTTCTTCATCTGACGTGAACTGTACATCTTAAAACCTTTGGCGCTCCCGACATTGGAGTGAGACTGTTTTCTCGGGACGGCACATGTCACGGGGTATATCAACATTTACCTACTTTGGTTTACATCGGTAACCATCTATAAAATATTGTAAGTAAAACGAAATTTCTTTCATGACGTCATTTAGCAAGGACAAGAGGGGACATTGTTTCATTCAGTAGGTCCAAAGGCTCGACTTTGTTTCTAAAAATAGCCAGACGAGGCGGTACCATGAGGCGCGGGGTGGCACATCCAAACAATGTTATCTTGGCTTTTAGCGAGTCTCTGGTCCACTCTACACTTGGTGTCCGGCAGTGGTCGAGGGTCAGACCAGCTGTTAGCCTGGCAGACCGCCAGTCCGCGGGAGTGGACACAGGTCCATGTAGTGGACATGCCGCCGTCACCAGGACTGTGGGTACCGTGTGCTAACAGCCGTGAGGGACAGTCGTGTCTCGGACAGATCTCTAATGGAATCTTGGCGGACAGCGTGATACAGAAATCAACAATTTACACAGCGGTGATATCAGGATCTCCATCTCAGGCTGGCGGTCACACTGTACCGGACAGCTCTTGGCTAGTAGAGAGTGGCGTTAGAATGGACAGCAGCATCAGAAAAATAGTGGAAGGTTAAATTTACTCCAAGATCTTGTCGCAGACATGAACAAGAATACACTTTTTGTCGCAGACATGAACAAGAATACACGTCGTTACAAGATATGGAAGATATGGCTTGAACCCACCCTGACAAATTAAATCGTAGACAACGCTGGTGGAAATCTTAGACATGGAGTCGCTCAAAGTTTGGGGAAACATGTTAATTTCAGAGTGCCTTAAGTCTGCATGAAGTGCTTAAGTAGCAGCTGGAGAGTCTTAAGTCTTAAGTAGCTGTTTGGCCATCAGGTGAGACCCAGGGTACTGACAACTCTGGTATGTGACCCATGGACACTTGGGGGTCAGGATGTCCGAGGTCTGCCGGTGCTGGGCGGGATCAGAGACATGGTAGTCACCCTGACAGGTAAACAATGTGTCACTCTGTCAGGTAAACAATGTGTCACTATCACAGAGGTAAACAATGTGTCACTATCACAGAGGTAAACAATGTGTCACTTTGACAGGTAAACAATGTGTCACTATCACAGAGGTTAACAATGTGTCACTCTGACAGGTAAACAATGTGTCACTCTGACAACCTGTAAACAATGTTGTCAATCTGACAGGTAAACAATGTGTCACTCTGACAGCCTGTAAACAATGTTGTCACCCTGACAGGTAAACAATGTGTCAATCTGACAGGTAAACAATGTTTTCAATCTGACAGGTAAACAATGTTGTCAATCTGACAGGTAAACAATGTGTCACTCTGACAGGTAAACGATGTGTCACTCTGACAGGTAAACAATGTATGACCCTGACAGGTAAACAATGTGTCACTCTGACAGGTAAACAATGTATAACACTGACAGGTAAACAATGTGTCACTCTGACAGGTAAACAATGTTGTCAATCTGACAGGTAAACAATGTTGTCACCCTGACAAGTAAACAATGTGTCACTCTGACAGGTAAACAATGTGTCACTCTGACAGGTAAACAATGTATCACTCTGACAGGTAAACAATGTATCACTCTGACAGGTAAACAATGTGTCACTCTCACGGAGGTAAACAATGTATCACTCTCACGGAGGTAAACAATGTGTCACTCTCGCGGAGGTAAACAACGTATCACTCTCACGGAGGTAAACAATGTGTCACTCTCACGGAGGTAAACAATGTGTCACTCTCACGGAGGTAAATAATGTGTCACTCTCACGGAGGTAAATAATGTGTCACTCTCACTCACTCTCACGGAGGTAAACAATGTGACACTCTCACGGAGGTAAACAATGTGACACTCTCACTGAAGTAAGTATATTTACGTGTCACTTTCAGCGAGGTAAACACACTGATGTGTCAATCTAGGGAAGTAAATAATGTGTCACTCTCACGGAGGTAAATAATGTGTCACTCTCACGGAGGTAAGTACATTGACGTATCACTCTCAGGGAGGTAAACACACTGATGTGTCAATCTAGGGAAGTAAATAATGTGTCACTCTCACGGAGGTAAATAATGTGTCACTCTCACGGAGGTAAGTGAAATAGACGTATCACTCTCAAGGAGGTAAACAAATTGATGGGTTAGTTTCATGGAGGTAAACACATTGATGTGTCAGTCTCAGGGAGGTAAACATAGTGACGTGTCATTTTTACGGAGGTAACCACCTTGATGTGTCAGTCTAAGGGAGGTAAACACCTTGATGTGTCAGTCTAATGGAGGTAAACAAAAATGTCGTATCATTTTCACGGAGGTAAACCCGGTGACGTGTCACTCTCAGGGAGGTAAACTCACTGATGTGTCAGTCTCAGGGAGGTAAACTCACTGATGTGTCAGTCTCAGGGAGGTAACCTCACTGATGTGTCAGTCTCAGGGAGGTAAACTCACTGATGTGACACTCGCTGTCTCTGTAGCCTGCCCAGCCGTCCTGTATCACGGCGTAGGCTTCCGAATCTCGTGTTTTGGGAAACTGGTTCTTCACAAACATCCGCCTCAGATTACCACAAGGTGCACAATTTGCAGCATTATCACTGTAATTTAGGACGAATGGAACACTGGTCATTTTTAACTGCACCTAATTCTAAAACAACTGAAATAATAACACCAATGGCCTATTTTAGACAAATTTGACCAACATCTGCAACAAGTTTTACAACGCAAAGAATATTTTAAAGACATTTTCCCATTTTTAAATTTGTAAAAAAACAACCAACAACAGCTTAAGTCTAACAAGTCTCACATTTATGAATACCAGTAATCCATAATGGAAAACCACATCGGCGCACGATCATGGCCAGTCAGCGAAATCTGAGAGCAGAGTTTCCGCAAAACACGCATTATTTACACACTTCCACACAATTTTACACACTTCTGGTGGTTCTGTGCCTTCAAACTGAGGTGCAAGAACATTAAGTTAATGCTAAACACGATGTTGGTGTGTCACGATTTAAACCCGCTGCACTGACACAAACTGGCTGATCGCGCTACACACCAGCAAACTGACTCTAGCTAGGCTGCACTCAGGGCGCTCACGACGAGCTATCGGAAGCACGGCCGCAGACAGACAGACAGACAGACAGACAGACAGACAGAGACAATCCTCACGCAGAGCCCGGCACAGTTCAATAGTGGGGAGAGATTTGTGCAATACTTGTCAGGGGTATCAGTTTCACGGAGCCCCGTCTGCATCATCATCATCATCATCATCATCAGCAGCAGCATTTCAAGGAGTTAGATAGGGGGAGGGCGTGTGGTAAATTCTGTGAGAGTGTGCATTTTCTACAGGAACAGGCAGAGCCTCGTTGTCACACCGGAGACTGTGAGGGAGAAAAAGAGCTGAAAACAGAGAGAGAGAGAGAGAGAGAGAGAGAGAGAGATAGAGGGAGATAGATGATAGATAGATAGATAGATAGATAGATAGATAGATAGATAGATAGATAGATAGATAGGTAGGTAGGTAGGTAGGTAGGTAGATAGATAGATAGATAGATAGATAGATAGATAGATAGATAGCTAGATAGATAGAGACAGAGAGAGAGTGAGAGAAAGATAGAGAGGGAGGGAGGGAGGGAGGAGAGCTGAAGACAGACCCCATAAATCCAGAGGTAAGGCGCAGAGGAACCAAGATTAAGGAAGATTCAAGATGAGCGAAGGTTTAAACAAGACAAGTTTTCGCGATAATGGCTGCAGCAGCAGATTATTACAGATTACATGGGTGGTTATCTGGACAAACTTGGCTCTGAGCTAATCCTCCAGCTCTCTGAGTGAGTGAGTGAGTGAGTGAGTGTGTGTGTGTGTGTGAGTGAGTGTGTATGTGTGTGAGTGAGTGTGTATGTGTGTGGGTGTGAGTGTGGATGTGTGAGTGTAGTATCTAAGAGTTTATCACCCTAGACCTCTGTAACGGTGGATCCAACGTGAGCTTTAATGATGTTGCTTCCCGGAGGAATCTTGTTTTTTGGCCACGGTTCACATTTGAAAATTATGATAATAGGTGTAGGTTGGAGGCCTGACTAAACTTTTTTTTGTCTTTTTTCAATTTGTTTGCTTTCTTTCTTTCGCTCATTCATTTCTTTTCTACATGCTAACGCCCACTTATTTTTTATACAGTTATTTTATTTAATTCCCTTAAGACAATGTACAAATACTCCCAATGTTTTCATTCATCTCTCTCTCATTCTCTTTGATCCTCCCCCTCCTTCCCTTGAAACCCTTGTCTCTGTGCGCCTCCACAATGTGCCTCCACCCGCCTGCACGCAGTATCTGTATGATGATGATGTTGTTGTTGTTGCTGCTGTTGTTATAGTAGTTTTTTTTTCCAGTGAGCGGGTAACTGTGAGTGTTTTTGCATGGCGAGCTCAAACAGCTGGTTGCGTGCGTGAGTTACAGATCTATCTCAGACAGAAGGAGCCGCAATCAGCGACACACGACAAGCATGGGCGCACGGGGGAAACAAACAAAACAAAACAAAAACAAACAAATGCATCTGACCCCCCTCTCTCAACCAATGCAAAGCGTATAGATGTACAATCATGTCTAGAGGCGA
>RQTK01000051.1:588667-599265 GCA_003991915.1 Elysia chlorotica | reverse complement strand
CTGGAAGACGGAAAGCCATACGTTGGCGCGTGGGGCCAAGGTTTTTTTTTGTTTTTATTTTCAGAGAAAACAATTTTTTTTTTTGGTTTTTCGAATATTAAATGTCAAAAGGCTCGACATTGCAGCAGGCGCGCACACAAAAATAATCACCCCCTTGAGAGAAATGAGGAAAACGAAGAGGTTGAAGTGGGTTGGGGTAAGTCGAGGCGGGGAATGACAGATATAGCTTTTGCTTTGCTGATAACTACTTGGCAGACGGTTTTAGGAGTTCTATATTTAGCATCTGGAGACAGCCGCAGGGAAGTTATATTTCTACAAGATGTTAAGACCGTGGCCATTTCGAAAGCACGGTTCTCATGCGTCTGCGCGTGTTCAACATTTTGAGAAGGGCGAGCGTAGGATTTCACTAAGATGTTTGCATTAGAGGTAAGCACAGGGAGATATAAGCATCGAACAACTTAAGCGCATAGAATTGGGGGGGGGGGGGTGATATGCTTTCTTTTGGAGGGAGAGGCAAAGAAAAATACATACATGTATTATATCTTACGTGTTTTGACATATTATAATTATTATTACACTGTGCTGAGAGAAAGAGAGAGGAAGAACGAGAGAGGAAGAACGAGAGAGGAAGAACGAGAGAGGAAGAGAGACAGATGGATGTGTACAGCGTAAAATAGACAAGCAGATTATATTATATAAATAGATAGAAAGATAGATAGACAAATAGGTGGATAGAGAGATAGATATAATGTACCATAACAGAACATATAATTATTTTAAAGCATATTTTTCAGGTCGCCCTACCAAGAAAAACACCAGAGATCAGAACCGAGCCAATGCGATATCAATAGTTATGGCCCTTGCCTCACCGACATAAAACCTTCCATGGATAACGTTACACCCTGAGAGGTCATATGGCCCCAGTTATATACACTTCGGTTACACCCGAGGATACCAGATAACCTGGGCTACACCCGAGGATACCAGATAACCTGGGCTACACCCGAGGATACCAGATAACCTGGGTTACACCCGATACTTGACATGTTTTCCTGGAAGGCCGCCCTGAAACCAGGCCAGTTATTTCGCCTGACCAGATAAGCGCCGCCTCCTACCATGATTCTTATCAGAAATTCCGAACGATGAGTTTTCACCTCACGACGGCTGTAGACATGATTGTGTATTTACGATAGGCGAGGAATGTGGTGTGTACAGTGCGTTGCTTCACGTTCAAAAATAATTTCTGAAACAGGCTATATTGTGGATGGGTTCCATGATTAGCGTCTGACAAGTTACCTGAACTCTTGTCTCAGCCCTTCACACAAAACCGACACCGACACCGACCCAACCAGCAAACATTTTTGATCGGCCGTTGTAAGAGCTACTACGTAACACTGGTTACATATACATCTTCTAAGTTTTATGAAACTAAGAGATCAGCAGCTGCTAAGGATCGAAACTCAGACCTCGTACCCACCAGCGCCGCGCCCTATTCACTGGGCTTCGTGCCGTTGTGAGCCCACTCGGCCAGATGTCCTACACAAGTGACCTTGTGTCTGATAGTTACCTACAATAGTCTTAAGGCACTCTCGACCCATGATATTCTGTGACGTAACATGTGAAGGACGAATTGAACAAATGGCTATTCATGTATTATCTATGGAAGCAGAGAACAGCTTAAACTATCTCCGGCAGACCAGATATGCTACGAGGTAATTCCCACAGTCAATATTAGCAAAAGCTGCAAGGCGCAACAACTGCCTGTCACTGTCGCTCTCGGTAACACACGGGATCGTTACAATGTAAGCTTGTTACGGAGTCATTTGGGAAGGCCGCAGACCGCTCCAAAACATGAAGCGCTGAAGACGGCCTTGAGGCTATGTCTATAAAAACAATTTAAGTCCAGCGTGTAGTACACAATGCCATAGACCAGCAGGGCAGCAAGTTCGAGACCATCAGGGCAGCAAGTTCGAGACCATCAGGGCAGCAAGTTCAAGACCATCAGGGCCGCCCGGGTTCAAACATTGCCAGTCGGGAACCCTGGGATTAACGCCGGTCTAATCTACCGTGGTAAGCTGGAGCTTCAGCAGTGTTAGATCTTAGACAAGCCCTTTAATTTCTGGGTCAACCAATAAAGTTCCCTTGTTGAACAAATAATTATTAAGTCCCTTGTTTTGAACCACACGTTGGAAAGCTGAGTCGGCAGTTGTCCAAGTTCCCAAGCAAGAGATCCGAGGTTGAGACCCACCTAATGCCACACACAGTGACTCCGTGTGTTATTTTTCGAGAAATGTTGCAGACGTAAAACAATTGATAAATCATCTTTTTAAACTGAATCTAAATATTTTTTCGCATCAAGAAAGCTTCGTGAATACATGAGTTATTGGGTATCTCCATATCGACCAAAATGGTCGATTTTTTTTCGAGAGAACATTTTTACAGTTAGAAAAGTTTAAACATATTTGTAAGACAATATTAAATTATTCCACGATTCGAATACATACCGCAGCAGCAGAACTAAAGCCTTTAAAGCTTCAACAGAAGGACACGGTTACAGTAAAACCAGGCATTTTGTACTTGTATCCGTAATCCAAGTTAAGGGAATATCTATATCCGCCTGGGACACTTTCATGTGACCAGTAAAATCAACTGTTTGTAGTATCTTCAAAATTCAAAGGCGTTAAAATCTTCAAACACACTGCTATCAAAGGAAAGTCACACCAAAACAATGCTACGACTCAGAATGAATGTCGGAAGCACAAAACTTCCCCTCCTAGTCCTATACTGCCAAACGATGAGGCTGATGTGTAGTCCCAGAACTCTGCGGGTATCCTAACCCAGTACAGTCATGTATCATGTACCCCAACCCAGTACATGTAGGTCTACCCCTGCCTGGGAGGGTCTGGTCCCAGTCTGTCTGCACAGCCGTGTGTCTGGTCACTGAGCCGCAGTCTGAACTGGCTGGTCACCGACTGACCGTGAGACAATCAGCCTGCGCTGTGGGCGGTGGGCCTGACTGACCGCTGGTCTCTAAGTGGCTGGGTCTTTAATGTGCAGCACCCTCAGATCTCGGTGCATGAACCTTACCGCTAGGGCGCTACTTGGTTTCAGGGGGGACCTAATTCTCTAATTCTCAGGGTGCAGGCGGCCAGGAAACAAATCAGGGGGGGGGAGAGAGAGAGAGAGAGAGAGAGAGAGAGAGAGAGAGAGAGAGAGAGAGAGAGCGTCAACAACGAGACAGAAAGACATAGATAGATGTAAGCGAACAAAATTACTGAGCGACCCGATAAAGACCGACCGACAGACAGACAAAAAGAGAGACAGAGTGAAGGGAAGTACCCGTGTTACCAAAATAGATTGACCTCCCAAAACATCTAGACAGGCTCTTCTTATTTTCTTTTTCTTAGATCAGAGCTTGGGTCAGCGCAAACCCCGACTCACCATGAGTGTGTGTATGTGCGTGTGTGGGCGACCAGGCAGTACCAGTGTCCGTGCTAGTCTATCTACCCAGAGCCTCAGACAAGCCCCATTGTCTCCAACGGCCCGACAGCTAAAGTCCCTCTGTCTGTCCTTCCAACCCCAGCTGTAAGCATGGTGCTTCAGACAATGACCTGTGGCCGCAGCCCAGGGTGTCGCTAATAGCTACGATTCCTTAGACAACAATAGAGGCGCTTAACCAAACACAATAGCTCTCTTGGCAGAAGGTAGTCTTTCCATGATAACAATTGACAACTACTCCATCATATACAGACCTGTCTCACACCTGTCTTACACCTGTCTTACAGGGGGACTTTAGCTGTCGGGCCGTTGGAGACAATGGGGCTTTTCTGAGGTTCTGGGTAGATACACTAGCACGAACACTGGTACGGCCAGGTCGCCCACACACGCACAAACACACATACACTCATGGTCAGTTTGTAAAGAGGATGTTACACACGACAGAAATAAATTACAAAAGTGTCTCTAGAACACCAGACCATCAATTCTGTGAAATTCTCAATAGTTTAAGATCGTGAGCGATGTAATGTGTTATTTAATGTTGTTCATACTTGTTAAGAAGGAGGGGAGTCAATGGTGAAGTCCGTAGTCCAGACACAAGGTCATATCAAACCGAATTCAAGTGAACGAAGAAGAAAAAGAATCAAACTGAAAACTTTGTGAGGCTGACAAAGCTCAGGGACAAACTGATTTGAATGTGTGCAAACATCCTCTCATCAAAAAATCAACACAGTACACGGAACTGGTTCGAACTCGTGGCTGGAAAACATTCCCTGAGAGAAATCCTACTGCAGGACAGCGATATGCAATCCTGACGCATGCGCGCTACCCACTGAACAGGTAGCCTCGGGTCATGCCCCCTGACCCCAGGTGCACCGGGTGACCCCAACTGACCACCCGATCACGATGCCAGGCCCCCTGTCTCGCATGCAGACAACAACAACAGTGTCGGTGTGAAGTTCTCCAGCGAGCGGCCACTTTAAGCGGGGAAACCCGGTGAGATTATGGCGCTTTCACTTGCTCAACCATATATACATTATAGCGGTAGCACAACTACAGACATTACTCCAATCGAAGAACAACACCACCGTCACCTGCATCGAAAACAATGATTAAGGGAGGACAAACTCAATGGATGGCACTGAGATGCTTGCAGCCCTAGCTAGATTGTCCAGTGCACACGTACTCCACATATCATTTTAAATACGGTTGTAAGCACCCATCTCCCTCCTGAATGCCCCCCCCCCAAACCAAGACCGCCCAAGACGTGCAGCCACATCCCGTGACGCCCACTCCCCCAATCAATAATTCCACAGCGCACTTTCACGTGAACACCTCGCCTGGGGGCGCGCCATTATTATCCCGTTTATTTTCGGATACTCAAAGAATGTAAAAAAAACAACAAAAAAACAAAACCACCTCCTCATTTATTTTCCAACCAACAGTGACGTGCTTCGTAGCTTCCTTTTGGAGAATAACGTTTTACGGATGTTCTTTTTGTAACAAATGCGCCATCTTCATTGCCTTACTTACTATAAAATAAATAAATTAATAATAAATAATAATAATAATAATAATAATAATAAGTGAGTGATTTCCCACTTGCACCTGGTCCTCGACTCGCGCGAGAGAGAGAGTTTCTGTGAGCATCACCAAAGGCGGCTATACTTGTCTTCTAACAACTCAAGCGTGTTGGTTTAAATAACAAACTACAGTGTATGCCCAGAGATTATTACAGTAAAGTGTTACACTCTGTAGGAAGAGCAAATGCTCGTAGTGAGAGCGTATGAAAAGTGATAACAATAAAACATACAACACACAACATACATCGTCTGTTATCCCGCTTGATCTGCGATAGTACAGTGTATAGAAAGAACAGAGCAGCATCACATTCAACAGCAAAGTGACAAAAACTTTGGCAATGGAGTGTAAGACTACACAAGAACAGATAGAACATTCTAGTAAAGCTTACTGTCACAATAGGTACGAAGTACCGGTACAGTACTAACATTATGGCATACTGGTGCACTCAGGTCCCTGGCACATTGCAGGACACATTGCGCATGCGCTAGCTGTAGAGCGAGTATTGCGAGTATTACCTGAAGGACGAGCTGTCGGGCCGACACAGGCTGGCTGGAGCTGACCCGGCCAAACCCCCGCCAGGCAGGCCCAGGTCAGAGTAGGTCAATGTCTGGCCGCCGCCCCACGGACCTCCTCCTCCTCCTCCTCCTCCTCCATCAGCGCGGAGCCTCTCCCTGGGGATGGCCCGGGGCGGCGAGGGCTGAGGCTGGGACCTCTGGCGCAGGTAGTTCCGCCCAGGCGCCGCGGACTGTTGTTGTTGTTGTTCTCCGATAGTATGGAGCTGCTGCTGCTGCTGTCGGTTCTGCAGCGGCTGTCGGAGTTTGTCGTTGTTGGAGGGGGTGTTCAGGATAAGTGAGTCACACACGTCCGAGAATCGCTGGCTCATCCTGGAAGCTGGGGGTATCCTGTGTGTCAATCAATATCACCAATGCTGGAATCTGGGGGTATCCTGTGTGTCAATCAGTATCACCAATGCTGGAAGCTGGGGGTATCCTGTGTGTCAATCAATATCACCAATGCTGGAAGCTGGGGGTATCCTGTGTGTCAATCAATATCACCAATGCTGGAAGCTGGGGGTATCCTGTGTGTCAATCAATATCACCAATGCTGGAAGCTGGGGGTATCCTGTGTGTCAATCAGTATCACCAATGCTGGAAGCTGGGGGTATCCTGTGTGTCAAACAATATCACCAATGCTGGAAGCTGGGGGTATCCTGTGTGTCAATCGATATCACCAATGCTGGAGGCTGGGGGTATCCTGTGTGTCAGACAGTATCACTAATGCTGGAAACTGGGGGTATCCTGTGTGTCAATCAATATCACCAATGCTGGAAACTGGGGGTATCCTGTGTGTCAATCAATATCACCAATGCTGGAAACTGGGGGTATCCTGTGTGTCCCACAATATCACCAATCCTAGAAGGACTACGGCGATCTACCAGCGCAAAGTGTCAAAGTGTCCTCCGATCTAACTGTGTAAAATCCAAGTGGGTTTTTTAAATACCGCAACTATGATTTACAAATACCCGTGTTGTTGTGTCAGTTCCAAGTCGCTTTATTGTAAATATCTCAACACAGTTTCACATAAATAAGGACATATGTTTCGTGTTGACACTGAGTTCATCACATGGCAGAAAAGTTAGCACATAGATTAGCATGAGTTAGAGCACTGAGAACGTTCACTTTAGTCTTTACAGCCCTGAAAATGAATGGGGATAATTTTGTTCGTTATAAGGTTAAAACACACGCGTTTGTTACACTACACTGATCACAACATTCGTACAGCGACTTAATATCAAGAGTGCCAAAGAAAGCTTTCTACGAAAAGTGGCCATCATAAAAAAATATCACAACTCGCGACTGTCGTCTGCTGCTCACACAAGTAACAACACACTGGTGGACTCCACTGTCCAGGGCTGCAGTGCGGGTCGGGTTGGTGACTGTTGGTGACTGTATCCGCCCCTACACGCTAGAACTACACAGCACAGCACAGACCAGCACAGCGCTCATGGTAGGCTGACACGGCACAAGTCGCACTGTCTAGTGCTGGTGTAACGACAGTTAGTAGTAGAAGTCGTACATACTGCTGACAGTGGGCTAGTATAGACCTTCACGCTGGGACAGTGTCACAGTGCTAGTGTTTTTTGGTTCCACTGTCGTGTCTAACAAGCCTCGACTAGGTCCGGGTTACAGTGCACAACTTGTGCTCATGAAACCACGTAATTCGAGACGTTACGACACGTGAGACACGACCTCTCTCAGAACGCCTGGTACAGAGACTGGGTCTAGGGTTCAGTTAAAAACATTGCCGTGATAAACACGATGAAAATATCGCTTTCACAGTTATACCGTCTCCCCAAACAAAGAATGATTCGCAGTGAAGCCACACGTCAGGGAAGCAACTGGTCGCTCTGTATTTTCAACGGAGACAAAAACAACTACAGATCCTAATAATACCCGCCACACCGTCCGTGCAGTGTGAAGTCCGTGAGAAAACGTCCCTGAAACTAAGGCGATTGTGACACACAGAGCCGTAAAGATCGTAACTGCCCTGGTCTGTCACATCAAGTTCAATAGAAGCTCATAAAGCAAAACAATAGAACGTCCCACGAATATTTATTCCGCCAGCATCACACAGGAGACATTCACCAGACATTGCGCCGACTAACGCAATACAGGCATGCCGCACTAGCTCGGAAGTCTACAATAGCCAGCAAACTTCATTTCATTTCCGAAAAAAGTTGGAAATAAAAAACTGCATGGTATGGTATCATAGTTAAAAAGATGTGACCATGGCCCTATTTACTGTCACCGAGAACGTTTGAAACCAATTCACAGGCAGATCAAAAAGACCGTATCTACACACGCGGTGTTTATCTGCAATAATCAATCAATGACATTTGGTCATTCTATCGATCTAAGTAAGGATTCTATCGAGAGATCGATTCTACAAACAACATGTCCGCTGTGTAACCCGCGATGACCAACAGCATTCCTGTTTTTACGCACCTCGCAACTCGCCAAAATGAGTCATGGTATCCCCGGCCTTTCTCGTGTGTGGCAGCACATAAAATTGTCAGACGTCCGTCTTGGGGCCAGTCCACAATATAGCCTACATAGTGCTGCTGTTGTACGTTAAATCCAACGCAACTTGCCAAACACTTAACCCCAACTCACTTCTAAAACTAAAAGCCTCAACGGCTTCTCGACTACAAGCTTCAAAACAGTGCAGATCTAAAAATAGCCGCTAAGTGACAACTCTCAGAAAACCAACATTTGTACTTAGAGCCAAAGAAGGCTATATTTGTAAAATATGTTGAGCAGTTAGAACAGAGAACAGTTTCCATTCTGTTGTTTGAGCTGTGTGTGTCTGAGTGTGAGTCTGTGCTTACTTTTCCACGACCTGAATACAATGGAGAAACTGGTCCCTGTAACCCCAGCTGGTCTGCAGAAATTAATGTGTTCACTTCAGTGTTCACTTTAGTCAAGTCAGTGACAGGGTTGGTGCTTGAGGAGCTCTCTGTCAGCACATCGTCACGGTGTGTGTGTGTGTGTGTGTGTGAGTGAGAGAGAGAGAGGGGAGAGAGAGAGAGAGACAGAGACAGAGAGAGAAAGTGAGAGAGAGTCAGTGATAGTGTGTGAGAGTGAGGTAAAGAGCGAGAAACACAGAAAGACAGATAGATCTAACTGAATGGATAGAGAGACACCGAGATAGAGACATACAGACATAGCGAGAGGGGAAGAGGCATATTATTATTCAAAGGAGCCATTCCATCTCCACAGAACGCTGAACTCTTTCAGTATATTGTTGAATAGTGAAAGTTTTCACGGGAACAATTGTGGTATATGGGTTAGGATAATTAAGGCGGTTCCTTCCTTTCTTTAACCTTAGTTAAAACTCAGTTTGAACATTTACTCGACCACCTTGATTTCCAGAAAGAAAGAGATCGAGCTCCCCGTATCAATTACACTGTGAGCTGTTTTTGTGAAAGAGACGTCTCGCTAAAATCTATAATAACACTTTGATAGCGGCTTCGCGGGAGCTGTTACAAGCAGGGCTAAGGGGGGTAATACAGGAAACACTAATCACGTCACTAGACACGCCATGAGTTGCCGTTCTTGTTTGATATGTGATACACTGTAGTAGTACACAGCTGATTCTCAAGAATGCTTGTTATAATGTGGTGCAGAGCTAGACCATGTAGAACAGGTATCTCAGAGGAGTTGTTCTAGACTGTCTTAAATTTTAAGGCCTCTGTGAGGGTCTAAAGTTGATGAACGGAAAAATATGAAAAAAAAAATAGAAACCACAAGGTGAAATTCAAATACCTGTAGGCTTACCCCGTACATTGAGCACCTAAGGGAAGGACTAAAGACAGGAGGCTGTATGTATATATTCACAAAACGCCATTATATGGTCCACCAAGTCATTGAACTAGTCCGCTACTCTGACACTCGAGCTAAAGTCTTAAGCGCTATGTATACCGTGTGTAGTATAATTCAACACTCGCATTTCAAACAAAAAGTCACCACAGACTTTAACGAAATTAGAATTGCAATTATTGTGTTGGTTTCGTGGCTCAAAGTAGGTAAAAGAAAGTTTTTTTTTTTTTTTTGTACCTTTTTCATCCGCAGTAAAAAGGTCTTACCCCACGCTCTGATAGTATCGGCATTTACAATGGCAACACACGTAAACAGTTCCTCTGTGAAGAAATCAGCACTGTAACTAGTGTAAGGTCCACTCATAGATCTATAAATAGCTTTTATAGATCTATAGGTCCACTCCATAATAAAAATCTGTACGGGAGGCGGCACCAAGCCCACACAGGCCATGGCGGGACACACAGTCTCTGGACCAATCGATACGCTTTGGCCAGATGGGCGCACGGGGACTGGCGCTTACAGAACTGCCGAGACAGCTCTGGCCCCCGTGAGGGCCCTCAAACATCGGGCTTTTCCGTCTAAAGCCAGGCTTGGAGGAGGCGGCGAGGGCAGCTTTGGCCAGTCATTACTGGCGCCGGTAAAGTGTGGTGTATATATACCAAGGTAGATGGAGCGGTGATGATGGTGGTGCCATTTAGCCAGAGCGGTGGGAGAGCAAGGATATGTGCTCTCCCTGGGTAGAGAATCCATGGAAAATAGAGCGGGTGGAGCGTTAGGGACAGGGGAGTTGAGTTGGGGGGGGTAGGGGGGGGGGGGCACAGGGAGACAGGGAGACAGACAGACAGACACGTTCAAAACTACAATGTTATGGTTGAGAGAAAAATGGAGAGAGAGGCAGAGAGAGAAACTGATACAGACATACAGTCAGACAGAGACAGTGAGAGACAGGTGGCGAAAGTGAGAAAGATAAAAAGAAAGATACAATAGAGGAAGACAGACGGCCAAACAGTCAAGGGAAGAACATGCAGGTATAAGGTTAGAGTACAAAGAAAGAGAGACAGAGGGAGAAAGTAGGAAGTAGAAAGTGTCTAGAGGTGTGGCAGAAAAAGAGAGAGAGAGAGAGAGAGAGAGAGAGAG
>RQTK01000051.1:572413-582669 GCA_003991915.1 Elysia chlorotica | reverse complement strand
CTATCTTTCTATCTATCTATCTATCTATCTATCTATCTATCTATCTATCTCTCTCTATCTATCTCTCACACACACACAAACACACACACACATACACACACACACAGCACTTTCAGCCGTTCACTATGAACAACAAGTCGGTGTTTACAACCTACTTCTATCCACCCATGGCCGAGCCTTTCAAAAAAATTTTTAAAGGTAAATTGAATCATTCGTGGTAGCTTTCATCTTCAATCATGTTAGCTTAATTGCTGCGATTAAAATAAAGTTGATGGACAATTTTGTTTCCTTTATTATTACATTGGTTTTTTAACACTTTGTAGGAGCTTTTTCGATCAATAAACTAATGTTGAAGGAAGAATTTTCATTGAGGAAAAGATTCCATAGTGATGGAATAAAACAGAACCTACGGTGTGACCATCTCGAAAATCTGATAGAAGAACCGTGAGAGCGTTGGTATAGTCTTAGCAGCAGCAGCAACAGCAGATGTGCATAGTGGTCGTTATGGTGGTGGTGGTAGCAACAGCAGTAGTAATAGTAGTAGTAGTGGTGTTAGTAGTAGTGGTGGTAGTAGTAGTAGTAGTAGTAGTAGTAGTAGTAGTAGTAGTAGTAGTAGTAGTAGTAGTAGTAGTAGTAGTAGTAGTAGTAGTTTTTGTTGTTGTTGTTACAACAGTAGTGTTGGCGGAGTAGTAAGAGCAGCAGCAACAGCAGTATTAGTGGTTCTAGTATTTGCACTACAATAGTGACTAAAGTACCCTGAGCAGTGGTAACATGATGAAGGTCCCTGGGGTATTCCTGAAGAATCTCTAGACGGAGATTACATTCACCAGCTGACGTGAAAGAATTTGCTGGGTGAACGATTCAGTCCCTGCCTTGCCTGGGGCTGCGTAGGAGGAGGGGTTGGGGAGGGGAGGGAGGAGCACCAATGTGTGGACAGAGTGGGAGGAGGGAGGAGGGAGTCGGGCGTGAGTCATCACTCAATACGGATTAGATTCCAGTACAAGATTGCTCGCTCAGAGACTTCGATCTTTACTCGTGTGTGGTACATTGTACAGCCAGAGACAGTAGATATACCGAGACGTCTCACAAAAAGAGCTCACAGTGTTATTGATACGGGGAGCTAGCGTGACGCGTGCTCACTCTATTTCTTTCTTGAAATTAAGGCGGTTGAGTAATGTTCAGACTGAGTTTTTACTAAGGTTTAAAGAAGGAAGGAACCGCCTTCATTATTATAACCCATATAATAAATACCCAAAACTCTCCCCGTACAACCTCTCACTTGTTCACAGTCTCTGGCTTTACAGTATTGAGTGAGAGCAGCCACCAACAGAACTCGGGGGTCTTTAAGATGTTTGCACTGCGACCTAAGCAGTTTCACTTGCTTTTTTAATTACTGAGTCTGAAGTTTGATTCAAGTCGCTCATTTATACATGTCACGTGTAGAAACCTACAGAACAGCTTAATAGGCTATTGAGAGAGAGAGAGAGAGAGAGAGAGAGAGAGGGAGAGAGAGAGAGAGAGAGAGAGAGAGAGAGAGAGAGAGAGAGAGAGAGAGAGAGAGAGAGAGAGAGAGAGAGAGAGAGAGAGAGATGTATGTGCCTATGTATTTTTTTCTTGTCGCACAATTCAATACGAATATTTATACCGTGAAGATAGGTCCAGAGAGCTAGCACACAGGGTGCTGGGATGCCAGATCCAGTCTAGGCAAGGAAGGGGGGGGGTCTAACGTTGCAGTGAGTCTCAATAGTCCAGTAGTAAGGTCATGCAACGTCTTTAGAGCGAGAGGAAATACAGTTCCTCAAAGATATGATTACTTTATTAATTGAATACTACATGGATCATTACAGGAAGTATTCCAAATAACATTACTTTTTGTTGGTGTCTTTTTCTCCGGCTTGCTAGCATGTTAGAGACTGAGCGGTATAAATTTAAACTGTTTACAAGAAAATTCGATAAAAAGGGCAATAAAAGACAGGGAGAAATCTTTTGGCCACCAAATCAATAAACTCAGAGGGGATTGGGAGAACCAGGCTTAGAGCACGGGGGGAGGTCTTTCTCTTCGCAAGTTCAGAGAGGGAGGGAGACAAAGAAAGAGAGAGAAAAAAACAAGAAAGAGAGGGAAAGAATGAGAGAGCGTTCGAGTGAAATCTGGTGATGACGTCATTCCCCAGTGATCCAGATGAAACCATCCTTTCATTTCTTTCTAACACAGCAGTACGCTTTGCCCCGGTGGAATAGAAAAATCCCACAGGCACTAGAGAATTAATCCTGTGGGATTCTTTAAACTTTATTATGGTTTCCACATTCAGAGTGGCACATTTCACCAACGTATTTTGTTCTTTTAATTAATAGGACCAGGAAAAAAAAAGGTGCAAACGGATTAAAAAAAAACCTTACGGTTTTCAAGAAGGAAAAAGTTAACCAAAGCACGGAAGCCTTTTGATATACATGTACTTTTTAACGCTCTTCTGGTTTTGTTTTTTCTTCAGAGCAAAAACAACAACAACAACAACAACAGCAACAATAAGAAGAAGAAGAAGAAGAAGAGAGAGAGAGAGAGAGAGAGAGAGAGTCACTCTAAGCCTTATTTCCTTAATGATGGTGCAAAGCACATGTACATCATACCGTCAAACGCCCGTCTTTTAGTTCTTTGATCACCAAGCTAACACAAACTGACCAATCAGCGAGAGAAACCAATCACAGGGGAGTATTGGTCTACACTCACCCTGGCTGGTACTCCTGATTGACATCACACTCAAGGTCACAGCCACAGCACTTTCTATGAAGACAAATTGACCTTCGATCACCAAAACCATCTCACCTGACCCGCACTGAACAAAGCCAGGCTGCTGGGTACTGGACAGTGAGGCTGGGGCAGAACCACAGGCAGAACAAGAACTAGTAGTCAAGTGGTCAAGTGGCCGAGTGGTAGCTATGGAGGAGGGCTGGGTGCTCAATCGATGCGGGCAGTCAGAATGACCAACTAGTGCGCTCGCACCTGTCAACTGGACCACAGGCTGGGGGTGGCGGAGGAGGGAAAGTAGAGGAAGGAGAGAGAGAGAGAGAGAGAGAGAGAGAGAGAGAGAGAGAGAGAGAGAGAGAGAGAGAGAGAGAGAGAGAGAGAGAGAGAGGAGAGAGAGAGAGAGCTCTAACACTAAAACACTGGCGTGAGGGGTACACGTGCTCTAAGTCCCCAACATAGGACACAGGATGCCGCTAGCGAAGTCGCTATAGCTTTAGTCTGACTAGAAGGCGTCAGGTTCAAATCTTTCAGCTGATGCTCGAGTCTCCGTGTCTAACATTCCAAGCATTTGTTTCAGCTTTGGTCAGTTCTAGAACACTAACAATCACTATCTTGGCAATGGAGACAGACCGCCAGGCAGACAGACTGGCAGACAGACTGGCAGCAACACAACACCACGAAAGTCACTAGGCGCCAAATATTTTAGTTAGACATTAGATGAAAGACTTTGTTCAACAATAGAGAGAGAGAGAGAGAGAGAAAGGTAGCTAACTGACCAAGATCAGTGACCTATCTTTGGTCAAGCTTGCTTGATAGAAAGATAAAAACAAGTGACAAATACAGACCATCCTTTGCATTGTGAGCTCATCTGATGCACAATCTCCGGAACTTTAACCCAGCATAGCGAGGTTTGATCAAGTTCAAAGGAATCTGCGCTCGATTTTAAATCATCCTGCCGACTCTCAGAGACTTCAAGCGCACGCACGCGCCATTAATGGCCAGGCCTTGGTGACTAAAGAGCTCACGTTCAACTACAGCAAACACACACACACACACACACACACACACCGATGTTAGCCGAAAACAGACGCGACCTGTGTAACCAAGGGGCTCAGGTGACAAACCCGAAGATTTCGGGTCAAACACGTACGTACGGTGTGCGGACACGGTTCTAGAGAATCGATAGTCAGGCAGTTTTACCGGCGTGAGTTCCCTCTACTCACCAACACAGAACGTTGGACTAAAACACTGGCGTGAGGGGTACACGTGCTCTAAGACCCCAACATAGCATACAGGATGACACCAGCGCAGTCGCTAGAGCTTTAGCCTGACTAGGAGGCGTCAGGTTTGAATGTTTCAGCTGATGCTCGAGTCTCCGTGTGAGGATCTAAGAGACGCAAAATAATAATCACAACCACAAACAATCCAAGCATTACACCTAGGTCAGTTCTAGGACACTAAGGATCACTATCTTGGCAATAGTGACAGGCCGCTAGACAGACAGGGCTACAGACTGACAGATAGACAGGCGAAAAACCAGCAGATAGACCGCAAGATAGACCGACAGACAGAAACACATCATGAAAGTCACTGGGCGCTAAATAGATTTTGTTCAACATAGTACAAAGTTGTTTTGTAGAAAAAAACACGAGAATTTTAAGTATCGTTAAACACTCTCTAGCTGTCTTCCTGTCTCTCTCTCTCTCTCTCTCTCTCTCTCTCTCTCTCTCTCTCTCTCTCTCTCCCTGTTACTGCCTCCACTCCCTCTCCGTCTCCTGTCCATTTCTCTCCTTTTTCTATCTGTCTTCCTGTCTCTCTCTCTCTCTCTCTCTCTCTCTCTCTCTCTCTCTCTCTCTCTCTCTCCCTGTTACTGCCTCCACTCCCTCTCCGTCTCCCACGCCTTCAGTAAAAAGAAGAATAAAAGATTTAATAAGCGACCGTTAGAGGAGGGCAACTGTGACGTACATACTAAGTGTTCAGACGAAAGCCACGAACATTGAGGTGATTGGGCAGAGTGGACCTGTATCGATCCCCGGGCTGTTCCGGCCATGGCGGGCATGGCGACTCGGGCCAGGGGAACATGCAAAGTTTGCACAGGTTTTACAGCAGCACAGATCGCCACATCAATGGGTGGAGGGTCGTGTGCACCAGCCCGCACCAACCCGCACCAACCCGCACCAGTGGGCGCACCAGAAATGGCTGCGCTCGCTTCTCTATGGTACCGGAACACAGAAAATTGCTGCATCGTCATGAGAGAGGGAGAGAGAGAGGGAGAAAGAGAGAGAGAGAGAGAGAGAGAGAGAAAGGGAGAGAGATAGACAGACAGGCAGAAAGGTACGGATACAGACGGACAGACTGACTACATACATACAGCAGTATAAAGGACACGCAGGGTACAGTAATAGCGGTGAGGTAAGGGAAAGGGAGGAAAGGAGGAACGGAATGAAAATAGACTTTTTCAGAAAAGCACAGACACACAGCGACCATGAAAACTACACATTCTTAGATTGTAATAAAGGGATTGAGCGGTGGGGCGTCTGTGGAGGAAAAAGGGAGAAAGAAGGGGAGGTAGAGAGAAGGGGAGGTAGAGGGATGGAGCGAAGTAAACAGAGAGATTCAGAGAGATGGAGTGAATGACACAGAGAGAAAGAAGGAACGTAAAGATCGACTCACGGGCCAGGACTGACTGCCGTAGTGACGTGCACAGAGCGCTCATCAACATGGAAGTAAGGAAAGTACAAAGAACTCACGCCTGGACTAACCAATACGCCAATACCCGGCCACACTGAAACCCCCCCTCCTCTCCTTCACACCTTCACACCTTCACACCTACAGCCATACTACCAAATTCTTTAGGTCAAACTAAAATTGATTTTCCCCCATCGTGTTGCGAGGTGCTAGGCGCTGTTTGTTCATAATTCATGAATTGGTGTAGTGTCAGGAATCGGTCTACACGGCCAAAGTATCCACAAAGGACCGAAAACAATAAACAAAATAAAGAGGGTGTCATCTCCACACACTACATACAACCACCAAGAAGACGGAGACAGATCCATAAAGCAGCACCACCACAAACTTCACAAAGTGTGCCGAAATATTCCTTCCTAAAAAAAATAAATAATAATATTGGCTACGCTTCCAGAGTAGCTTCTGTCAAAGATACGCATGGATATATACCCTGAGCGAATTCTAGAGTAGAATCGTTTCATCGTTTTACAAGAAGTTACTCACATATAAAAGATATCATTGGAACGCTCTGTGGCGCAACTACCAAATCTTTTTCTTTTTAATGGATCACTATATCTTTTCGCAGTCAAAAGAAAATATGCAATATGAGAATAGCACAACCAACTTTCAGTTTTTAGGTCACGTGTCACCGGTAATTAGGTCACGCAGCAAGCGGACTGGTGGCTGTTTCACCAAAACCAAACTAACATGGTCAAATTGAGAACTGTGCAAGGCTTGGTCCAACATTGCGCCGTTCACTTGATACGATAAGAATCAATCAATAACTCTATCACCCCCCGGACTCTGTAGAAGCATCTCTCAAGTCTACAGGAAGCAGAGAACAGTCGACCTCTCCACCAACACACGGGCGGGGCATGACTCGCGCTGTTAGTAGGACAGGTACCACGGCCGGTGAAACGAATAGCAATAATTATTTAAAACATGAATCACAGAATGTTCTTTATTTTTTTTAAACACCGAGTGAGATATTCATGACCTTGATTTTTGCACACACAATGAAGCAAATCGATGGTACAGCTCACTGGACGCTGATAGAACACCCTGCACCACAACAACGCTAAAACTGCAACACTGGGGCACTTGTTTTTTCAACTGAATTTTCAAACACGAAGTTAGACACGAATATAAGACACACGCCGGTTCCATGGTAAAGTACATCTCACAGCTAGAGATCTGATCTATGTCCATACAAATAATGAATTACTAATATTAGTTTTCTATGGAAAACCAATTATCAAATCGTCTGTATAATGTCCTATCTCGTAAAACAACAACAACAACAACAACAACAACAACAACAACAACAACAACAACAACAGCAACAACCATAGTGTTTTAGACGTAGCCACGAGACAGACATTCTATATAATTGCGTTGAAGCAATGCTGCAATACCACCACTAGCACTAACTGCAGTTACTCTAGGGAATATGCTGGGATACCACAATGCCACAATAACAGAACTTCTCCGGGGTTATACGCTGGGGTAACACAATGCCACAATAACAGCAGTTCTCCGAGGTAAAACGCTGGGGTAACACAATGCACTGTGACTTTCACTTTTCTAAGGTAGGTATTAACTAAAAGCTACCTTCTCACTTAGTCCACACATAGCCCGTGTATCTAGAACTAGAGCTATAAGATCTACAAGAAGTAGGTCTACGGCTTGGACTGCACAGATCGAACACAGTTGTCGCAGGTAGATCTATCCTGCGGGCTGCGACTCGGGACTCGGGACTCGAGACTCGGGAGTCAGGCAGGATGATGACACGACTGGTACCACCTCACTGTCTCACTGTCGGCTTCAACAGGCCGTGCTGAGCTCACTCGGCCTGTCCCGTGCCCACCACCCAGGTCGGTACTCCAGCCAGCATCAGTAATTTTATTAATGAATTTTTTTTTTTTTTTTTTTAATAGTAAAACTGCTACTTTGCCCGACTTGTTTTTTGACGCACGAACCCCCACTGATAATATATCATACGTCATATATACCATTTATCATATATCATATATTATACAGACAGAGAGAAAGAGAAAGAGAGACATGGGGGGGGGGGGAGAGAGAGGGGGAGAGGGAGGGAGAGGGGGGGAGAGAGAGGGAGGGAGGGAGAGAGGGAGAGGTAGAGGGAGAAAGAGAGAGAGGGATAAAGAGAGAGAGAGATGGAGAAAGAGAGGGAGAGAGAGAGAGATGAAGAGAGAGAGGGGGAGAGAGTCGGCGAAAAGGTGACGTCATTCCCATAACTACCCCACGCCCCTGTAAGCTTCTGAGCTCTTGTAATCAGGGAAAAAAACATACACAGTCACACGCATACAGTCACACGCACACAGTCACAAAGACACACGTTGAGTTGATTTAACGTTCAACATCAGCACTATAATATAGGTTATACTATGGACGGGCCACATGACTGACGTCTGACAATTTTATGTGATGTCACACACGAGACAGGGCGTGGATACCACGACTCCTGTCTCAGCCGGTCACATTAAACTGACACCGACCCAACCAGTGGGGGCAAAATCACCAGGGCTCGAACCCAGACCTTTTGCATCGGAAGCCGATGTTCTACCACAGGACCAGCTCGGAGGTTCCGAGCAATCTCAAGAGGGGAGGAAGAGAGGAAGAGAGGAAGGGGAGAGACGGACAAAGAGACGGTCAGAGAGACGGACAGAGAGACGGTCAGAGAGACAGACAGAGAAAGTAGAGAGAGAGAGCGAGTGAGAGAGAGGAGATTAACTTGGAATCGATGTTCGGTGGTGCATATATATCCACACTTAAAGCGTCTTGTTTTGGCGGCGATTGTCTCAAATTCTTGATGACATTTAAACTCATGTCACCACGATGGAACCGCTATATGATCACTCTATAAGAGAGTAGGATCACTTCGGAACGCGTTTAATGTTCTGCAAATATTGTAAATTTAAAAACAACAGCACCAATTACACCCTGTCTCATGTGTGGCACCACATAAAATTGTCAGACGTCAGTCTTGGGGCCCGTCCACAACAACTCAAACAAACCAAACATTCTCAACTGATGATATTGATGGTGGAACAGCACGGTACACCATCAGAAACAGTACGCAACAACAGCAGTAACACCATCAGAAACAGTACGCAACAACAGCAGTAACACCATCAGAAACAGCAGGTAACACCATCAAAAACAGCACGTAACAGCCACATTAATTAATGTTATTTATCTTTTCGGCTATTCCAAAATCGTGTCTTGCGCCAACCCTGTACCCACATCGACTCGACACAATGACATGATGAAAATAAAACGAGAAATTTTGTTTAGAGTCTATGTACACGTAATTCACTAATTGCTTGAAAAACCCAGCGAGATAAAAGATTATAAAAAAAAAAACTCGTTGCATCGGGAAAACGTCTTTTCGCCAAGATAAATCCCAAGCATTATCTTCAAAACGTGTGTAGTGTAGGTATAGGTTGTGTGTCTCTCTGTCCGTAGACTTGGTGCCAGATCAAAGCAGTTTGGGATCAGCGACCTGATGATGACTCATCGCCAGGGGAGCTGGCATTGGGGGTGGGGGGAGAGAAATACCTTTTGCATGGGAAGCTGATGTTCTACCCCAGGGCCACCTCGCCCCCCCCCCTCCCCAAAGACACACGCACTCAACCATAAAAATACCCACACACGTGCGTGTATACACCTCAAAAACCGCATGAACTGGGAATCGATGATGGGCGGGGCACATATATCTACACTTTAAAGCGTCTTGTTTTGGCGGCAGTGATTGTCTTAACCTCTTGATGCCATTTGAACAGCTATCCCCTCACTCTTTAAGGGAGTAGAAATATTCTAAAATTGTCGTAAATTTAAAACATGTTACTAGTAGCACCATCAAAAACATCACGTAACACCACCAAAAACACCACGTGACACCACCAAAAACATCACGTGACACCACCAAAAACCGCTAGTATCGTCATTAAGCGGTGACAGGCGGAGACAGGCGGAGACAGGCGGAGACAGTTTGGTCTGCAGAGATCAATAGGCTCTTCCATCAACAGGCGAAGCTGGAGCGATTTGAACTGCCTGCGGCTAAGGTTCCTGTTTCCTATAACTATTTATTTGGGGGATAACCCTGCAGAAATAAGTAAATAGGGAGAGATAAGAGGGAGGGAGAGAGAGAGAGAGAGAGAGAGAGAGAGAGAGAGAGAGAGGGAGAGAGAGGGGGGGAGAAACAGAGTCAGAGACAGAGAGGGTGGGGGAGAGACATAGAAGGATGGAGAGAGAGACAAGAGAGATGAAAAGAAAATGGATGCAGAAAAATGGGCGATAAAAAGATAAAGACGTAAAGTTCACGTGTTCCCTTCTCATTCCGTGTAAGCCTAATGACGTCAGCGGTTGTGGAAAAAAGATAACAGACACAATGACATGATGAAAAGAAAATGAGAAAATTCGATTTTGAGTCTATGCACATCTAATCCACTAATTGCATGAAAAACTCGGCAAGACGACAAGATAAAAGATAAAAAATCTCGCTGCATCGGGAAAACGTCTTTTCACAAGATAAATTCCAAGCATGTATGTGTACTGTATGTGTGTTGTATGTGTAGTGTATGTTGTGTGTCTCTCTGTCCGTTGCCTGGTGCCAGATCGAAGCAGTTTGGGATCAGAGACCTAATGATGACTCATCGCCAGGGAAGCTGGTCATTTGGGGGGATGGGAGAGAAAGAGAGAGACAGAGACAGATAAAGTGAAAGAGGGAGAGAGAGAGAGAGAGAGAGAGAGAGAGAGA
>RQTK01000051.1:529295-571740 GCA_003991915.1 Elysia chlorotica | reverse complement strand
CTACCTATCTATCTATCTATCTATCTATCTATCTATCTATCTATCTATCTATGTGTGCATGTCTGTGTGTATGTGTCTTTGCGTTTGGAGGGGTTTGAGTTGGAGAGACGGAGGGAGTCCTGGAGACATACACATGCAGATCAGAATGATCACGTGAGCTGACAGGATTTGCCACTGTGCAACGATCTTGGTGAACGTAAGGTACTGAGTATTTCATTATAAACCAGGTACATAGTATTACACTCCGATTCTTATTGTTGTAACTAAAACTTGGCATTGTATAATGGATAGAAAAAGAATTAAAAACAAAGTAAAAAATAAAGTAATAAAATTGAAACGGTGAAAGGAATCAAATGCAGGATTTCTAAGCTCTTTTCATACAGAATCAGTTGAGCTTTAAAGTTCATTGGATATAATGCGACGGGTTCCAATCAGAACGTCTAAAATGTATTACTGCTGCACATTTTGATATTGCTTGAACATAGATGTCTTCTTCCAGGAGTCGGTATCTATAGTCACTCTCTCTATCGTTATCTCTTTCTCTCTCTCTCTATCCTTTCGCGCTCTCTCTCTCTCTCCCTCTCCCTCTCTCCCTCTCTCCCTCTCTCTCCCTCTCTCCCTCCCGCTCCCTCTATATCAATCCATTTAAAGCATAGTAAAGCGCATGTTTACAAGACGTTAAAGCATTAAACTAACTTTCAAAAGACAAAACTGACACAATCAATATTCTGGTGGCATGTTTAGCACACGCCAAGTTCAATAGGTGGCCTGGCCTCAGCACACACACACACACACACACACACACACATATACACACACACACACGCACACACATCACCAGTTTGAACAAAAAATAGGTTTAAAGAAACACTACAGTTGTCACAGTCCTGTTCGACAAGTCACCTGGTGTACAGTAGGGGAACGTGATTGCCTAACCAACTAAACGGCTTATACACGTTGTAGTAGACATTGGTCTTTGTTGTACTTTTTTTTATAGTTTCACTAAATTTTCAAAATATTTGAACACTGAAATGTGGTAAACCATCTATTCATAGGATCTCCTATTCTGTATTGAAAAAAAGCCCTACCACAGTGTGTTCAGGATATGTAGAAAAGGAACATAGGAAAGTCATCAACAACACTTGAAAGATCTAGGAATTTTAGGTCTACTTAGTTCTAGCATTCAGATTGGTAATCAATCTAAATAATTAATTATCGAGCTACATCATCCGCAATTAAGCTTCATATTTGGTTAGCTACACCATTGGTTTTCAAGCTACATTATTAGTATTAGAGCTTCATATTTGTCAATCAAGCAATATGATTGGTAATGACGCTAGCTATATGATTGGTCATCGAGTCATATGATTATCTACATGATCGGTATTCAATCTATACGATTAGAAATCGAGATACATGGTAATCAAGCTAAAGGATAGGTAATCAAGTTACACTATAGGTAATCAAGCCTCATGATGGTAATCAAGCTACATGATTCTTAATCAAGCTTTAAGATTGCTAATGTAGCTTCATGAAAAAAACAAGGTTCAAGATTGATAATCTAGCTAAACGAGAGGTAATAAATCTAAAAGAGGGGTAATCAAGCTACATGATTAGTAACCAAGCTACATGAGTGGTAGACAAGCTACAAAAGCTACGAGAGAACGAAAAGGAATCGATCCTGACTGAACACAAACATTTGAATGGATGCCTTAACTAAAAAGTTCCAACAGGAACTGTAGACAGCTTATTTTGCGACATCCAAAAATCCAATTCTAAATATTATCAAAGCCTGAACTTTTACTGCCAGGTGTGTTCTAGTGGTGGTGTTTTCCAGAACTCTGCAAAGTAGCGTACTATGTACACTTGTCTTGTGGGGAAAAAGAAGTTTGGGTTGGAATGCGACACCCAATGACTGTCGCGTGTGTCTAAAAATATAGATGCAAGTGTCGGTGCTGTCACAAAGAGAGGCCTTTGGTTTGATTTGATAACGCCGTGCACACAGCTAGATCTACACTTCATGGAACTAGACTCTGCCTCTGTCTTTGACATCCGCTAAAACCGGGCGCTAATCAAACACGCTGCATAAAGAAAACATCTTACGTACTAGAACTTGTATCAAACTTACAGCTGTAAAGCATGAGAACCGGGGTTAAATATCATCACGTGACTGCAGAGAGCATCACCTACCACGTGACTATAGATCTATAGAGAGCATCGATTACCACGTGATAATAGAGAACACCGATTGCCACGTGATAATAGAGAACATCGATTGTCACGTGACTATATAGAGTATCGATTACCACGTGACTACAGAGAGCATCACTTACCATGTGACTATATAGAGTATCATTTACCACGTGATAATAGAGAGCATCACTTACCACGTGACGACCATCTCCTGATTGGCGAGCAGAGCGCCCTGCAGGCCCAGGTAAGATTTCCTCTTGGACGGCATCACGTGACCTCCTGTAGCGGTCTCTATACTCCGTGAGATGGTGGTTCCAGAGTTCCTGGACGAGTGTGAACAAATCCTTTGGTTGGTCCCCTGTTCGTTTCTAGAACAATCCAGCACAGAGACGGCGGCACAAGCTGAGATTTAAACCGCAGACCGCCTGCTGATCTGCTCACACAGAGCACAGGCACATGCGCTAGCGACTGCGCTGTCTGCTCCCGCGGCCTAACACGGTGCGCGGTGAAAGAGTCGATGGAGGCTGCGAAGTGTATGAAAGCTAGAACGCCGAGTCCCAGAGGGTGAAGTGGCCATCATCAGGACGTCACAGTGCCCGGGGCTACAACTAGTGCAAGAGCGGTACCACTCCACCTGGCAGTCCTGGCAGTGGCTCGCCCACCTAAGCAGATCTCAGTCTCCCAGAGCCCCGGGACTTAGCGGCTCAGTCGCTGCTTAAGATCGGGATTGCTGGGCTGAGACTGGCAGTCACGTGATTGTTGTATGTCCTGGGCCTGCACAGACAATCCAGAATAACAGCAGCGTGTGGCCCGGCACAGACAATCATCACGGAACACACAATCACACATGTCTCAGTCAGGACAATTTTAAACAACGACGCGCTGCTCAAATTTTGATTTCACAGCGAATTGAACTGCAGGTTTTAAACTGTCTATCATTGCAGGCTTATTGAAGACACACCAGTGGCGTAGTGTGTGGGTTTACGTTCGCTGCTTAAAGACTAGACATGAGAAGGGGGGGGGGGTGTACTTGGAGGGCCTGGTCTAGACAGTTTGCTGTTGGAGCGATCGGCTTCTTTCTGTTAAATCCACTGGCAAGTTTGTAACAGGTGCAAATTAACAGAGGCGATCACCTTTATCTCTCTGTGCTTACACTATAGTTGTTCAATGACTGTTTCTATATGTTTCTATGAACATAAAGATAAACAGGGTTACTTTTTTACACTTCAGATAAGACATCTCAGGGCCATAGACCAAAGGAACTGCAGTGTAACCACGCATACACCCACACAGACACATACACAGACACACACACACACACACACACACACATACAGACACTTGTCCAGTGTACTAAAGTGCTGCCGTTGACAGACAGACCTACTCAGCCTGCCTGGAGAGTGGAGAGCCACACTAGAGTCTGGAAACATGATCCCCCCTAATTTACCGCTGTCGCTGTATAGGCCCCGGCCGCTATGTCAAGGCATTCATAATTAATTAGCATGAGAAAAAAAACCGTTAAAGCATCAAAGCATTCATAATTAATTAGCATGAGAAAAAAAACCGTTACAGTAGCGGTTGGTGTGAACAGTATACATGGACTGGTTGACTTTTAAATTGGAGCTATCTGATACCCAGGTCTGTTTGAAGCGCTTCAAAAACGCGATACTTTCAGCGCCTGATCGTTTATCTATGTTATAAGTTTTCATTGGTCCACAGAATACGGTTTCAGAATCGAGTATTCCTCACAGACAAATCATGCAATCAAATCGATTTTCTTGTTTAATTCCGACATAAGTGTTTTTATGAAATGTAAACCAGAGATATACTTTATTAACGGAGGTCAATTATTACGTTGTTAGTTTGGTCACCTCTGTAAGCAAAAGTTAGAGAACCAGGGTGACTCAATTTAGAACTTTTTATTTGGTTTATAAAACTCGTATCATACTTTTTCTTTTTTTAATTCCGGTAACTCATTATTTTAACTGAATAAAACACGCGTTGTTAGTAAACTGCAAAGACTGGCGATGTTCCCTATGTCCTCAGAAGTCACATCTAAGACAAGGCGACACCAATGTGTTAACTCACTCACTGACACACGTCTGGCTGATGGAGACACAGAAGTCGGGTTTAAGACCTGTCCCTTTGCACTGTGACAACCACCACAAGTCGCCACGCGAGTAGCCTAGAGATCTACTACATATACTTACTACGACTTGTACATTTAAATCCCACGCTGATGGTAATTGCCTTGAAATGTGCAGTGAACAACAAACATAAAACGTCACACGCACCCCTGCTGTGACAGCCAGCTGTGTTTGAGTTTTTGTGTCAGTAGTTGTGTATGTGTAATTGTGTGTGTCTGTAGTTGTGTGTAGTGAGTGTGTGTATGTAGTGTGTGTGTAGTGTTTGCAGAGTGTGTGTATATAGAGAGTGTGTCTGTAGAATGTGTATAGAGAGTGTATGTGTAGAGTGTGGGTGTCATAACGTTCACCATTACAGGATCGATGTTTTGTGAGGACATCCAGACCCCAGTTCGAGCATATTAATTTTATCCACATAAGGCGCTACCCTTTACGTGCACCGTGGTGAGATGTAGGCGGGTGTTTACAAAATACAACACAACAGAGATAGTTATACACTGCCGCATCTGGGGCGGAACGACGCCGTTTTCAACCCATGAGAACCAAATGGTGCGGAGCCAGAGTCAGCATCTTCAGCAAAGCTGGCCTGGGCTCTGGGTTGGGTCCCATCATCATTGCTATAGACCTAGTCCTAGATAGACCTGGGCTGCGGGTTTGTTAGCGTAACTGGCAGCTGGCAGGGCCTGTGCCTCCAAATAACGCTCCATATCAGGGTCTAAACAAATTTTAAAAAACTACACAAAACAACAACAACAACAACAACAACAACATCAACAACAACTAACGAATGGTGAACTTATCGAATGTGGGCATTGATTTACACCAGTTTGGATACATAAAAATGTCGCTCTAATAACATCAAAGTACGAAGATGGTCGAGGAGACAGAAATACACTCATTATTTCCCATGAGTATTTTGGGCGCACACCTAGAGTAACATTGTGACTATTGGCCCTCCGACTGTAAATATCTGACACGGCCTAAAGGTGACACTTTGTGTGTGTGTGTGTGTGTGTGTGTGTGTGTGTGTGTGTGTGTGGCAGAAGGAACCACTTTCAAGATTTTACACATTCACCTTTAGCTATAGTATAGGTGTGTCACAAAATCCACTGAGGATAAAATCCCACTAGTAGCATGTTATTGTTAAAAGCAAAAACCACTCTATCTATACGTGTGCACTGTGGATAAGTCTGAGATGGCCGAGACTCTGAGCCGGACCATGACTGTGCTAACCAATTATATAGTCTGTGGTACTAACACAGTGGAATTGACCGCAGCACGATATAGCAAATTTCCAGATAGAAATACAACTAATCACGGGTAGAAATAGGAAACTCCTGTGTAAATCTCCAAACAATATCCAGCTTGAAATAGAATGCGCCAAATAAAATAGTTAAAGTCAAACTTAGAACACACTTGGGTGAAAGTCCCATGAAGCAATCCCGCACACGCTGGTGTGAAAATACAACTTTGTGACACGTGCACATGTGTCCTCTCCTCTCCTCTACTGTCCTGTAGCCACGATAAGGCTGCTGGAAATCGGCCTGATAAGATCAGGGACAGACGGAGAGAGAGAAAGAGAGAGAGAGAGGGAGAGAGAGAGAGAGAGAGGGGGGGGGGAGATAGAGAAGAGAGAGACAGGGCTATATATTCTTGGCACTGGGAGGTATATACAGCACGCTCCCTCGTGAATGTATGGCTAGGTGTCACACAGAGCCCCTGGAGTGACGAACATGATTTTCTAAAGGTGTGTTTACATTATTGAGTTTGATCTTCACGGAGATTACAAATAGTATTGTTGTTGTTTGTTAGTGTGAGTGAGTGAGTAGAAAGTAAAAACAATTATAAGTGCAAATCATGATGACGAAGGAAGGTCGGAGTCGGAGGGGAGGGCGATAGAGAATTGAGGGAATGGGAGGGGAGAGGAGGAAGAAGAAAAAGATGCACTGAGAAACATAGGGAGATTGGCAAAGGAAAACATATAGGGAGAGGGGGTGCAAGAGAGAGAGAGACACACAGAGAGAGACACAGAGAGAGAGAAATAGAGAGAGAGAGAAAGAGAGAGAGAGCTTTGAGCATGAGGTTAGCGCCCAACGTTAGCACTATATAGGCTATATTGCGGACGGGCCACAAGACTGAAGTCTGACAATTTGATGTACTGCCAACGCAACGTCCCCGCAATCCAGACAGGGGGACAGCCCCGGACAGGGCGGTTTGCGTGCGGAGACGTTGACAATTAGTCACGAACTGTCGTGTGACACCCCAGCGTAATACTATCACTGTACTACCAGGTATTTTGTTTACTTTGTATTCTTCCAGTATAAATCCTCTGGTTCTCTCTCTGTCTGTCTGTCTGTCTGTCTCTGTCTCCCTCCCTCTCTCTCTCTCTCTCTCTCTCTCTCTCTCTCTCTCTCTCTCTCTCTCAGGCGCTATTAGAAGTGTAAATACACTTAGAGTAACAGGGTGCAGTATGACGACATGACCTCTAACCCAGGGTCAAGGTTAGCTCTCTAGCCACTGCAGCCAGTGTCCATGTGCAATATCACTCAGTGCGTCTTTTTTTGATCTTTTCTAAATACATGAAGTGCGCCAAATAAATTTTTGAATGACAAAAAGACGACACCATAGCGCTCTCACTTGTTGAAAAACTCCCAAGTCTTCCAACCGTGTGGAAGAAGTTTGTCCGAAATCTGAGAGAAACGTGCCCAGTGGCAAGCTGTCCACCAGGGAAGCGTTAATCCACCCAGTCACGACGGTGACCGTCTGAACCTTCTCTGCCGCTACCTGGTAAAGCAACCGCCCATGGCTGGGGTGAGGGGAGAGTTCGATTACAGCGCAATCTTACCGACATGAATCCTAGAAATATAACATAAATGTTGGGCCTGGGGCTAGGAGGTGGTTAAAATGGGCGAGGAAGAAAAAAGCGAACAGTATGAACGAGAGAAAGAGATAGGAAGGGACAGATAAGAAAGAAAGAGAGGAATAGAGAGAGGGGGAGGAGATAGAGAATAAAAAAAAAGAAGAGTGAGCGAAGAAAAAGAAAGACAAAAAGCTTTTTTAAAACACAACAGGTCTCCATGACAACAAGCCAATGGTTTGGACTGACTGATGGAGAGACAGAAGGATGCGTGGATGCGCGCACGTCTGAGCAGTCACATGGATTCAGTATGAACGCCCAGGAACAAATTCAATGCGAGAAGAGAGGGGGGGGGGGGTGTATGAAGTTACTCCCTTCAGGCTTTCCTAGACTTTTCTTCTCCAGGCATAGGTGCGCAGATTGACCTCCGTGTTGGCCCTGGTCTCCGACAACGCACTACCATACCCTGTGATCTAAGTCCGGGAAGTCCCGGTCTGGCAGCACACGTCTCCACATCAGGTTGATGGCCAGTTTTCCCATGGAACCGCTTCATCGCTCAAACCGTACAGTGAAAGTCAAGCTTTTCACGAATCGGTCTTTCGAGTAATAGATATCTAAATCTCAGTGGCCAAGTTTTGTTAACTTCTCTAGCGGTTATTACAAAGAAATAGAGCAATCTAATGTCCACCAACAAACGCCGAACAATGTCCGCCTCTGTTTCATTGCCTACTTGGTAGTTGGTCTACAGGGGAGATAAAGATCCGCCCTTGGGTGTTAAAAACAAAACGTGTAACAATACATGAGGGAAACCTGGGACCACAAACACCGCACTACGGACTCGTCTCCCGTTACAGAAGCAATCATTGGTGTTGGCGATTTGTTCAAAATGCGAAATCTTTCTAATCATTTGAGGCTTGTGTTGCTAAGGACAAACCACTCTGTGTAAACACGCCTTCAGTCTTACACTGTGTAGTGTGTAATGTGTGTGTTGTCGACTCCGAAAACGAACAAAGTGTAACACCTTGAAAACAGTTCCTTATTCACAGTACACAGTACTATAAAGTTATGTCCAGATTTTGCAATACGATAGCATGTTTTCAAGTCTCAACTCTCAAATATTCTAACCTTTCCAAAGACACTCCTTGAAAATCAATGGCTTCCCTCTCTTTGCTTAAAGCCGAGTTAGAAAGAGTAACGAACGACATTGGAACAGCAAAAGGTTACATTATTAACGTTACACATTACTTCAGAGAAAATCGTTTAACCCCAGAGAGAGGAGAACTTAAACTAGAAAATGTGTCGCACCATGTCAGACAGCGGTTGAAGTGCACGTCTCCGTACGCCCTGCTGGTAATTCCCTGCAGTTTGACTAAAGGTCACGGGGGGAATAGTGCTGGCAATTTGACTTAAACAATGACTGTAGTCTGTGGGTGTGTGGCAATACGTCGGTGTACTGACGTCAACATTCAAGGTTGTTGTCCTCCAATACATAACAGTTCGTTCATTGTTTAGCTAGACCTCAACTTTTCTCTTATAAATGGGTAACGTTAAACGTAATGACTAACTTTGAAGTATCGGTGAGTGACAGCACATAGCCGTTGTGACGTCACGTTTGGAGGTCATGGTCACTACCTACAGTTTGTTTACTGTTCAGCGTAACCAACTGTTCCCTAAATAACCAGGAACCTCACACAGCCGTAGTTTGCCTCTGACACACAGAGATGTACAATGACATTTGACGGGCCAGTTTGGGTAGTGTAACATGTTTGAAAAGCTGCACTTCACTGTTTGGTGAATCAAAAATAACTAACAAAATGATGAAAGGAATGGGTTAATCGAAGTCCTGATTTTGTTTAGTGTATAAACAAATTGATCTTGCAGAAATGCAAAGTCATTAGAGCGTTTCAGATACTTTCTTCTTGCATAAATTGTGTGACCTACTTTGTACATATCTCCCTCATTTGGATTACTTTTCTTTCATGATAACCCCCCCCCCCCCAAACCCTACACACACACACCAATCTTCACTCACTATTTTCGACTAATCTTTCTTTTTCCTAGATTTCCAAATATTAGACACAAACGAACAGCCGTAGAAAAGAGATGGTAATGACATAGCACAAAATTGGAAACACAAAATTGTTTATCGATTGCTGCACTGACAACAGACAATTATTGAAGTTGTATCTCTCAAACTCCCCCCTTTCACGTGCCGCAGGTCTGTCTGTGTCTGTCTGGCTTCAGTTGTTAGAGTGCTTAGCAAACGGCGCCAGGGACCAGAGCTGAAGAATTCCATGCAAAGGTCATTTTAAGCAGACCAAAGTTCATGTAATGATGAATGGGAGGAGAGAGAGAGAGAGAGAGAGAGAGAGAGAGAGAGAGAGAGAGAGAGAGAGAGAGAGAGAGAGAGAGAGAGAGAGAGAGAGAGAGAGAGAGAGAGAGAGAGAGAGAGAGAGAGAGAGAGAGAGAGAGGAGCGGGGGTAAGGACAGAGACACCAGCAGGTCGGGGAGGGGGGAGAGACAGACACCCACGGACAGACAGCTCTGAGGTTTGGCTGTTCTGCTGTGTAAATATAACACCGTGAACCGGCACTCCTAGAGTTTCGTCCGCCCAGCTGTTTGTTTCACAAGCGATGAAATAAAAACAGGACAACAACAACAACCAGCCGTGTAAAAAAAAATAAAGAGGTGAGATAAACGTAATGTAAGTAAGCATTGATCTAGTCTTTGGAATGGTGGGGCGAGAATGGAAGGGGATGATCGGAAATGCTTTCTTTTGTGTAATCAGAGATGGAGAGGAAGCGGGGAGTTTAAAATGTTACGGTAAACTTCAATAATGATTTTAAAAATTGTATCAATCGTGTTCCGTTGGCGATAGCGTGAGGGTTGAGATGTTGACCAAGATAGGTCATGTCGATGCCCCGACCCCATGACATTAACACACAATCTACGGGACAACATGCTGGTTGGTCAATGAAATTAATGGGTACGTTTAATTAAACAGTAAAAGGTCCGAGTTAAACCAGGGTCCAACTGCTGACCAGTTGGTTACGCCCCCAGAGCCTACCCTCAGCCCACTGACCGCTATCTAGAACCGATTTACGGCCGACAAATAGGCAATAAAACCGGCCTATCTGGCATTGTGGACACACAGAGCAGTATCTCACGCGTGCTGTGTCCGCGCTCGGCCTTTCATCAACGGCGCCCAAGCTTTGAATGTATTAACAAAACATGGTTAATAGGGTAACACTCACCTAATCCCCGAGTAGTTGATGAAGTGGCTGCGGTAGCTTTGACTACTGCTGCTGTTGTTGTTGTTGTTGGTAATATAGTGACTCCACATGGTGCCGCCGCCTCTTGACCAGCCACCATCGTAGCGCGAGGCGGCGCTGCTGCTGCTGATGTTGTTGCTGCTGCTAGTCCAAGGGCGAGCATCCTGGAGGTACATAGGGTGGTGTGGCAGAGGCGGGGGCTCGCGGTGGAAGCTGATGCTGCTGTCAGGGCTCCCATGGTGGAATGAGTACTGCTGGTAGTGTGGTTGTTGTTGCTGCTGATAACGATGGTGATGAGATAGATATTGGGGAGGATGTTGGTACTGCGGCGACGTGTAGAAGCTGTGGTGGTGGTGCTCGTTCAACTCAAACTGGCGCTGCTCGCGGAGAAAGTGGTGTTGTTGTTGCTGCTGCTTGTACTGGAACTGCTGTATGTGCTGTTCATAGTGATGTTGTTGTTGTTGTTGCTGTTGGTGGTGGTACTGCTGGATGACGGCCTCAGCACGCCGGCTGCTGTACACATGGTCAGACATGTTGATGGAAGTCACCTTGCTCCAGAGTAAACCTAAACAAACACTAGTCCGACTGTCATGGCGTCATTCGTGTTCAGTGCGCTATCCAACATAGCCCTCGACTTCTCTTATCGTGTAAAAATATCCAGGCGTTTGTTGTCAATCTTCTCCGACTTAAAGGATCCACGCTTCTGAATACACATCCTAAAACTAATAGCACTTTGTGCAACAAGAAGTCACTGGGTTTGTTTTACCTGCGACAGAACGTACCTCGCACTATTTCCTTCACGAACCTCAGAGACTTGACAATCCGTGGCTGTCAATAGACGTCAAACAATGTCCCGCATCAAACACAGAGCTGTCCCTCCACCCAATCACCGACTTGAGAGATCGATGGCCCGGGAACAGATGGGGCGCACGCCCAGGTTGACTTGCCAGTCAGGAATGTGAACGTCCTGGTGACACGAGGGTGTGTGCGCGCAGGTTTGTGATGTTAAAATGTCCCTGGTCCCTGGTCAATGCGCGCCATTCAATCCAACATTAGCTCTAGCGCGTTTACATTACAGAGCAAGGACATTAACACGGGCAGAATTATATATAAAACAAACAACAGTCCTGAAAACGGAATGTTAATGGGCAGATATCGCTCTGTAGATCACCGCCACCTCTGGGTGTTTAGTGTTTTGTTCTGAAGAGGAAGTAAATTGTAACAACATAGAGAAACTGATTCTAAAAGAACACGTCACTGTCAGACATGTTGGCAGGTAATATTACACCGGCGGAGTCTATTCACAATGGAATGTACAATCTGATAACAAACCTTTTTACAACGCAATCAATGTTTTCGGCGAACTAGGCTAAACACCGTAAAAATCCACATGATTCAGAGTCTAGTCACCATAGGAAGCTTATAGAGCGCTCTAAACATAACCACAATAACACTTCACCACAGACTAGAGGCATTAGAAAACATCATTGACAATCCTTCACAGGTTAAAACCCACATCTGATGTGCACAATGCAGGCAAGAAACTGTAGGGTAATCTTAGGAAGCGAACCGCAGCCCTTCCCCCCGCAGTCGCTCAAACTGTCGCCAGTTGGTCGGCTGTCTGTCTGCCTGTCTGTCTGCCTGTCTGTCTGTCTGTCTGTTTGACTGTTGACATAGATCTACGCTAGGAAAGCTGGTCGCGATGCTTATTCAACAGCAGGGATTTGACAAATGTCAGCAGCGAGGCGCTCGCCTCAACTCTCGCCAAGTCTAGGAGTGTGTGGGGAGATGGGAACCACTGCTAATTCTGGACACCGCTAGTGTATGGATGTACATGTAGTTCTACATCGGGAAAACTGCCACTTAAAATAGCGCACCTCGCGAACCGAGCTCGCTCCACTTATTGAAAAGCAATTAAAATACTCAGCTTGCCAAGATTGATTGTTTAGCAAGGATCAGCCGGTAAATGGTGGCTTTCCACATTAAATCTCTTTCAAAATGTTTGCTCGGTTGAACTTGCAAAGCTTTCTTTTCAAATTGGTGATCATTATGAGGACGGTACGCGGTGGTGGTGATGATTATGATGATAACAACAACAAAATTAGCAGCAACACTAATATGATAATGACTTTTTTTTTCTTATATCGGTACACCAACAAAGTAACGGCTATTTTTCTTGGGCCTATGATGACAGTTAATACGTTATTCCAAATATAAACACTTGACCAACGCAGACCAACACTTCCGGTCTGTCAATGGGCTGTAGATCTAGATATCTAGTCACTACTGAGCGCTCCAGTGGTACATTGCACGACTTTCTAAGTCAACACGCGTTCAAAACAAATACTAATCGATTCAAAACTCAACAGCGATGCTCCCCCACTGTTCAGTACTTCGAAATCCGAACACTCGAGAACAATCACAAACACAGGCCATACATATCTGGCCCATCTACTGTCCAATGTATGTGCGTGTAGCTCCAGGACTGGGACTCTGAACTGACCTAACTCTGACTGTGAACTGACCTAACTCTGACTCTGAACTGATCTAACTCTGACTGTGAACTGACCTAACTCCACTGACGGCCTGGGCCTAGACCAACCCTCCTGGCCAGGAACGTCATTACGGTGTTCTCTGGACCGCGGGTAGGGAGGGCCGGGTGGTGTGGCTGGAGATCTTCAAGCCAGTTCTATCGACACGGAGTGGGTGTGAATCTAGATCTAGATTAGCCAGAGTGAATGTAGATCTAGATCTATCTAGACTGAGTGAAAGCGAATCTAGATTCGCCAGAGTGAATGTAGATCTGGATCTAACGACACAGAGTGAATGTGAATCTAGATATAAATCAGTGACAATTAGCCGGTGCCTGTGTCTGTATGGGCGCTGTCCGCTCCAGCAGCCAAGTGTATCGAGCCTGTCTCAGCCTGGAGTACATTGAGTACACAAGTACTTGAGTACATGAGTACCGGTACTTGAGTAGGCTACATACATGTATCCCCTTCAGACTTCAGTATCCACAGAGTGTCACAGTTTTCACAGGCCGGCGAGGACTGACGGAGTTGAGCGCCCCTGATGGATGGATTGACGACAGGCGTCGAACGGGACGAGGGGCTGCCATGTCAGCCTTCCAGTTACTGATCTGTCGAACACTCCCCTCACCCTCCCTCCTTCCCCCAATTACTGATCTATCGAAAACTCCCTCCCCTTCCCCTACTCCTCCTCCCTCTCCCCCCTCCCCTCCACGTCTTTCTACTAGACGACTATATTCCAGTTACACTATATCTCGTGGCTCATCAATCTTGTCCGTTTCCCTATTGCCTAGAATATCACGGAAACTAACCACGTAGAAAAAAACGCGTGTGTGTGTGTGTGGGGGGGGGAGCGGGGGTACAGAGACATGAGAGAGACAGAAAGGACGGGAAAGGGATATACAGACAGACAGACAGCTACAGAGACAAACACAATGTGGACACAGAAAGAAAGATGGAAGTTGGGGAATTGGCTCAAAAAGCGAATGTGACAAGCTACACATTCCACAGCTGTCCCTCCATTACATTCCAAAGATCTTCCACGCCAGTTTCCACTCATTTCACTATAAAATTCCAAAACAAAACCCACAATAACAACCACAACAGCAACACCACCAACAACAACAACAACAACAACAACAACGACAAGGACAACGTCAACAAAACAACAACGACAACAACAGCAACAACAACAACGAGAAGGACAACAACAACAACAAAACAACAACAACAACAACAACAAGGACAACAACAACAACGACAAGGACAACAACAACAAAAGAACAACGACAACAACAACAACGACAACAACAACAACAACAACAACAACAACAACAACAACAACAACAACAATGATAAAGCCTAATAGGACCAACACCCCCCCCCCCTTTCTTCACCAGGGCCTGTGGCTGTCAGGGAATCCAAAAGGCGAGCTCCAAGTTCCTGGTCTGGGGCCCTAATTACCCCGGCCTGAACTTCCGCCTGGCAAAGGGAGGCAATGCTGACATATCACTGATTCGGCCTAGTGTAGGTCTCCTGAAGGTTACACGTCTCTGGGTGGTTGGGGACAGTGTGGGCGGAGCTAAAACAGACAGATAGAAGACGGTGGCAAAACACACACACACACACGCTGCTAAACAGGCAGATAGAATACGGTGGCAAACACACACACACACACGCTGCTAAAAAGGCAGTGAAATGAATAGACTTCAAACGAGCCAGGAGCCCTGCACAAATATGGTAGAATTAAATAGGCATACTTAACAAAGGTGCATGGCAATAAGTGGAAAAGATAAATCGGGAGACAGAGACAGTGACATAGACAGAGGCAGACAGAAACAAAGACATAGAGAGAGTAAGTGACAGGGATGGAGAGACAGAGACAGAGAGAGAGAGAGAGAGAGAGAGAGAGAGAGAGAGAGAGAGAGAGAGAGAGAGAGACAGAGAGAGAGAGACAGAGACAGAGAGAGAGAGAGAGACAGAGAGAGAGAGAGAGAGAGAGAGACATAGAGAGCTGGCGAATAAATACCATTGGTCCACCAGTGTCCGGGATTTAGGTAATGTCTACCTGGCAGCCTTTTGTTAGAGACAAAAAAAAAAACGACGTTCCTGTGATGGACGTGTCTATGTATACAGTGTGGTGCACATATATATAGTATAGAGGTTAGGCATGTGGGCTTAGATCTAGTTCTCTCTGTCATCGGTTTATGAAGTTTATGTTGTCAGAACATCATCATGACCTCACCCCCTGGCTCGAGTATTTTAGACTGGCCTGTTACAACTTGCCGAGGGCTATGGACAGAGGTAATTGCTTTGATCTTGTCACCCCAGGTCGCGGCAAGCGGCGGTTTGTGACAACAAGAGACGAGACAACCACACATAGTGGGGGTTTTAGAGGTGGCAATACTTACAGTAAAGTTTGTGGTGGTGGTGATAGCTGAATGAAATAAGTTATACTTGTATTGGTAACAATGTCAGAGGAAACGACTACTACATCAAGACTGTAGTAGTAGCAGTAGTAGTAGTAGTAGTAGTAGTAGTAGTAGTAGTAGTAGTAGTAGTTGTAGTAGCAGTAGTAGTAGTAGTAGTAGTAGTAGTAGTAGTAGTAGTAGTAGTAGTAGTAGTAGTAGTAGTAGTAGTAGTAGTAGTAGAAGCAGCAGCAGTAATATTAGCAATACCAATACCAGTAGAAGTACCACTACATGAGGCAGTTACAACAACACAACAGCAGCAACAATCTTAGTACATGTAAGTATTTTTTTAAGGGTGAAGTTGACTGTGTATTAGTTATGTACATGTCACTGGTGCACGCGGTGGCACAGGTGAGGAATACAACAACAATGCTGTTATCTATATATAGACCCAGCCAAATCCCCTGGGGGGCACACTTGGCTGAACATCGACAGTTAATCCAGTAATCACAGAGAGAGAGAGAGAGAGAGAGAGAGAGAGAGAGAGAGAGAGAGAGAGACACACACAGAGAGAGAGGAGGGAGGAGCAGATTACGACAGATCGAACCCGCGCCGCCTGGCTGTGTTCTCAGTCAAACCTTGGGCAGATCAGATCAGGACACAGAGTTCTATAAATAGACATCTATGGATCAGGGCGATCTGGAGTCGGAATCAATCACGTCCAGGTCACTCAGAACGAGGGCAAACAGAAGAGACCAGGCTAACCGTCTTCTTCTCGGTCCTTGTTTATTATCTAACAACAAGAATTAACATGGGCGGGCGAATGAGTCCCTGTGTCTGCTCTTGGCGTGTAAGTGTGTATGACGAATCACACGATAGCTACACTGTCGGTGGAATGTAAACTACAGAGTGGCCATTGTTATGACTGATTGCCCTCTGGTTATTACATTCAATTTGTCTCCAACTCAGTCTGCTAGTCAACTTGCCAGTCGAAGTTAGTTTTATTCCAATTCTCTGCCTGTCTGTCTGATGACTTTACCTTTCTCTTTTTGTCCTTCTCTATCCCCGCTCTCTCCCTCTCTCTCTCTCTCTCTCTCTCTCTCTCTCTCTCTCTCTCTCTCTGTCTGCTCTGCTCTGTCCATACTAAATATTTTATCCAACCACACGACTGCCCCAGCTCCCTATGTCCCTGTCCTGACAGCCCCCCTGGGGCAGTGAGACCCGCCCCCGATCTGTCATCATTACAGCTGACCAGGTCGCCAACTCAGTAACTGTAGCTGGACAGCTGGACCCGGACAGCCGGACCTTCCTCACGCCAGGCTCACTGCACCAGTAGACTCTGGGTGGGCAAAGTTAATCACCGCCCCGGCGTGAAGGGGACATCACTCACTCTCCACAGCAGCGGCAGCTGGGCGGGGAGTGATCCTCCCCTGATAGTCGTGTATTTGTGTCTAACTCTAATACAATAGTTTCAGATGTACTGACTGAATAGGCCCTCAATTCAGCCAGTTTAAGCCAATAAGGTGTTAAGTACAAAGCACTATGGAAGGTATTGAAGCGGTTCTACCAGGTATGTCAAACCGGACGTTATGATTAAAATTCATTTAACGTTGATTGTTATTAAACAGGTACAAATCGCTCGGTGCAAAAAGGTCACACTCGTGCTATGCCAGTTGTCTCGTCAGGAAAACAAATCGTAATTTGATTGAGACAACAAAAATTCATCTCTCTCGCAGAGTTCGCGTGTTAAGTTCACTATGGTGATTGATAGCAAGGGCTGTTTCACAGATCCCTGAGTCGGTGGGTGTGGGTCAGGGAAGAAGGGGGGGGGGCAGGCTAATAGAGACAGACAGACCGAGAGAGGGAGAGAGAGACCAAGAGAGAGAAAGAAGGGAGAGGGAGAGATAGAGAGAGAGACAAACAGACAAACAGACTGGCAGACAAAAAGAGAGGGAGACGGATGGACAGAGAGAGAGAGAGAGAGAAAAACAAACAGAAAGACAGGCAGAGGCAGAGACACGTAGAGAGAAACAGATAGAGAGAGGTATGTGAGGGGGGGGGTGAGCACTTGTTACCAAAATTACAACAATTGGGGAAGAAACATGTTTGTCTGATTCCATAATCGCTGTGTAAACGCTCGCATTGAAGCGTTGTAAAATACCTCAGTTGGCATAATTATACGAACTTGTGTGTGTGTGTGTGTGTGTGTGCGTGTAGCAAGTCCAAAAATACTCTCTTGCTTCTTGAACTTGAGTACATGAACGCGACAAGTTTAAACTTGTTTTGTCACGGGGATTTGATCGAGAATGATACCCACACTAAACTAGACCAGGAGGTGATCAAGACTCGGCCATGGCTGACAATCTGACATTCCACCGACCAAACCAAGCGAATCTGCCGGGGGCTCCAACTACCCTGACATCTACTGACTTGTGGGGTTTCCCGGACTCTTCAGTAGGGAGTTGTAGTGGTTCAGTTAGTTTAACGTCCAACACCAGCACTATATAGGCTATATGTATTGTGGACGGATCCCAAGGCTAACGTCTGACAATGTATGTGCCGACACACACGAGACAGGGTAGGGACACAATGACTACTATCTCAGCCAGCCACATTAAACTGACACCGACCCAACCATCAGGGAGCGAAATCACCAGGGTTCGAACGACGGACCTCTTGCGCCGGAAGCGGATGTTCTATCCCAGGGCCACCGTTTCCGTATAGAGTTGTCTGGGGCCCTTTATTCGGGAGAGTAACATGATGCCATTTGCCATACACTTTAGTCGGGCGACTAACACAATGGCCAGAGTTTAGTCAATATAGTAACATGATGCCATAGCGTTTAGTCCGGCGTCTAACTTGATGCTCCCAAACTTTAGTCGGACATCTAACATGCTGCCCCCCAGACTTTAGTCGTGCGACTAACATGCTGCTCCGCACGGAGCGAACATCTCCAAACCGTGGAATGGAAGGTCGCGTGCCCCTGACTCCCTGATGCGCCAGTGTGTGCTCTCAGCTAATACACTCTGGCACACTCTGGCTCTTGTATGTACCCCAGCACAACAGTGGGTCCAGGACCGTAGCACGGAGACAGTAGAGGCAGTAGAGGCAGCACGCCTGCGTTTGTTGATGATGTTGTCCTTACTTTTGTTCGCATTTCAAATACTTAATTCATACACAATAATTTTATAGAGAATTTTAGTTTCCGCCCTCCATGTGCAACCGTGTTCTTAATTAATGATTGTAGTTTATGCGTCTCATGATGGTAAAATTTCTTCCCTACTGCTGCAGCTGGTGTTTATGGTGCATGTACAAAATGTACTGACTTTTCTTCTGGTACAGATACGGATTTACCACTACGTCTGAATTCTAATACTGCTCCTCTTCTTTTTACTACTACTGCTACAGCTACTAATACAACATCAACAACTACATATACTACTACTACTATTACTACTGCTGCTACAACTGCTACTACTACTACTACTACTACTACTACTACTACTACTACTACTACTACTACTACTACTACTACTACTACTACTACTACTACTACTACTACTACTACTACTACTACTACTACTACTACTACTACTACTACTACTACTACTACTACTACTACTACTACTACTACTACTACTGATGGTGGCGTTATTAATTCGTGCCCAGTTGTTTTATTTTTCTAATTAAAAGTACCTAGTGATTTATCTAACCCAACGGTTGTCTAGAAGCCCTGGAAACATGCTAACATCAGTCACTGTACACTGTAGGCCTACCACAGTAGATGGCGCACTACAGGGCCTAGCCCCCGACACAACACCGACAGCCAATTATGTGACGAGCAGACCGACACGGACTACAATGGTGGTGATGACAGGACTATCCCTGTGTCCCAGACAAAACTGACGGCATTACAAGCCGGACAGGAAGATTGGGCAGACAACACGATCTGACACCAGCGATACAGAAAAAAACCTTGTACCAATTCCCACCGAGGCGAAAAATAAATTAGGTAAAGGGGCGACTCTAGGCGGATTTCATGACAATTACACAACACTATAATGTTACACTCAGACGGAGCCGATGTATGATTAGTTTTCGTCACCCTTGCAATGATAATAAAATACCTACAGCCAATTGTACAACGAAACTCTAGATAGGAATGAATATACCTACAGCCAATTTTACAAGTCTACACAAAGGTTATGCATGTCTGTGTGAGAGAGGGTGAAAGAGAAAGTGAGAGAGGGGCAGAAATGACGGAGCCGGTGAGTGGTTAGTTTTCCTCTCCCGTGCAATTATACAATGCTGTAGATAGGAGTATACCTACAGCCGGTTGTATAACACAAGTGTACACACAAGTTATGCGTGTTTGTGTGAAAGAAAGTGAGATCGATAAATAGAGAGAGAAAGAGAGAGAGAGGGAGATAGAGAGGGAGATAAACAGAGATAGAGAGAGAGGTCGGGAGAGAGAATGGAGAAAGAGATAGAGAGAGACACACAGAGAGAAAGACAGACCGAGAGAGGGGAGAAAGAGAGACAGAGATAGAGAGAGGTCGAGAGAGTGGAGAAAGAGATAGAGAGAGACACACAGAGAGAAAGAGAGACCGAGAGAGGGGAGAAAGAGAGACAGAGATAGAGAGAGAGGTCGAGAGAGTGGAGAAAGAGATAGAGAGAGACACACAGAGAGAAAGAGAGACAGAGATAGATAGAGAGAAAGAGGCAGAGATAGATATAGAGAAAGAGGCAGAGAGAGAGGGGGGGGGGGGGGGGGGGGGGTCTTGTTGGTCTTGCTTATGCTTGTGGCTAAAGGAAGGGGTGAGACCACTAAATAAACACGGCGACTAGGATGAACACATTTACTTCCCTTGTCTGACTCCAGGTCTATGTTCACGCCACTCCCTGAGCCTAGCCAGGCGTGTTGGTTAACACAGAGCCTGCACGGGGGGACAGCACTCCTCAGGTCGTGCAGTCGGTACACTTCGGATTAGACTAGTAAAGTAGTGAGGTTCGAATCTCCTCTGTTGTTTCTTGTCCATGTAGGAGCCATATAGAAAGATTGCGTTTTGGTGCAGATCCAGATCTACATTTCAAAGCAATTTGTTTCTTCGAACGCATAATATTGATTATGTCACATGACATTAAGAATAGTAACAACAAAATAATCGTTACTTTAAGAAACTAGGACTAATTAGAATAACTATTTGATTCATTTTTATAAACGAACTGTCATTTGGGGTTATTATAATCAAACCGTGTGTTTTGTGGTATACATGCCTGCAGGGTTAGTATTGGTGAAGTCAAGAGGATAGAGCGGCTGATATAAGTATATATACACACTAATATAAGTCAGTACGGGTTGGTTTGGTTTTAAAAGAGGGGGGGGGGGTAGTCGCAAATGAAACCTCTCTTGTCATGTATGGCGAATAAAGTGCACGTAAAAAACCTCTCTTGTCATGTATGGCGAATAAAGTGCACGGGTGATACGGTTGTGACAGCGGTTCTACACAGGTCGGCGCGAAATATCGGGCTCTGTAGTCAGCATCTCACCAACATACCGCGATATGACTCGAGCGTTTTTAACTTTTAGTTACGCGCGGGATTATTGGCTCAAATGAGCGTTGTGTCCGGGGTTCAAACCCCTTGTCCGATTTAGTCCCCTGTTACTGGTCGGGTCGGTGTCAGTTTAATAGTATTATGACTGGCTGAGACAGGCGTTATGGTATCCCCGCCCTGTCTCGTGTGCGGCAGCATATAAAATCGTCAGACGCCAGTCTGTGGGCTCGTCCACAGTATATCCTATATAGGGCTGACGTTCGACGTCGAACCAACTCAACACAACTCTTTAATTACGTGCTGTTGGAATGATGATTAAAGTTCACACTGCCCTCTTCTCTTGTTGAGAGAGCATGGTGACTTCACAACCAAACAAATGGCATACATTATTTCCTCATTATTTCCTCATAGTCCTTTGCACAAAACACCCAAACAATAAAAACAAGTGCAAGTAGGGTTATTCCCTTTATGAATTGAATCAAGATCTGTGTAGATCTCGTTCATACAGAGACAAGCAAACCCCAAAAGAAAATAGAAATCACGATAATTGACTCCAATAATTATAATTATCGTCCGTTTTACTTTCGCCTTAATTTTTTAAGGCATCACTCACTAAACAACAGTGGTATCCAACAGTGGAGTGATCGGCGTGTTGGCTTGGCTCAACAAAAACAAAAACAATCCGTGAGTAGGCTTGGTCACAAACACTCACCACAAAGAACCAAAAAATGAATCAACATTTCGCACTGCACATTTCAGTAATCCACACACCTACTAAGCACAGTCATGTACTAACTACTAACTTCACTGATGATGCAGTAGATGTTATTCCCTCCCAGCTCAGCCCGCCACAGACCCGACTGGGTGAGAGCTCATCATCCTCTGCGCCTGGCCCTCGCGCCTCCAACAGCATCGTGTCTGGGGATTAGAGCTCTGAGCAGCCAATTAACCGCGCGGCCGCTAAGTAGAGTACCCCCCCCCCCCTCACACACACCCACACTCACACACACACACACATACACACACATGTACAACACACACTGACAACCACTCAGCCACCGCCCTCACCTGTAAGTTGTTTTGTCTCGCCGCATGCCCGCAAGCCTTCTCCTTATTTTGAATTGAATTAAAGATTGTTTCCCCCGCAACCACCGCTCACACCAGCACTAACTTGCAGAGCGTGTGCGTCTCAAGTTAGAAGTTAGGTCTACAATGTAATCCCAGCATTATCAGCAGCAGCTGCCCCCCGCCTGCCCTGACGTTCTAGACAATTGGGATTAGAGATCTTAATCGTTTCTGTCTCTCTCTCTCTCTCTCTGTCTCTCTCTCTCTCTCTCTGTCTGTCTCTGTCTCACTCTCTCAATCTCTCTCTCATTTTCTCTCTCTCTGTCTCTCTCTCTGTCTCTCTCTATGTCTCTGTCTCTCTGTCTGTCTCTCTTTGTCTCTGTCTCTCTGTCTGTCTCTCTCTGTCTCTCTCTCTCTCATTCTCTCTCACTCTCTCTTTAACTCTCATTCTATCTCACTCTCTCGCTCTGTCTGTCTGTCTCTCTCTCTGTCTGCGTCTGTCTCTCTCTGTCTGTCTCTCTGTGTGTCTCTCTCTCTCTCTCTCTCTCTCTCTCTCTTATTCTCTCTCACCTCTCAGATAAAAACAATGGCAAAATCGCTGCAAAGCTCAGTCGATAGCGCCCCAGATACTCAATCAGTATAGTTATAAACGGTTCAGATCCTCAACGGGCACACCCCTCATCCTGCATGACTCACAAGAAGTCATTAACCGTACAGACGACGCCATTTTCTTTAGGTGAAAACCGGAAACATCGAGTTGTGAGATTCACATCAATAGGCATACGTTATAAAAATTTGTGTTTCCTTGTCAATGGGGTGTACAGATATGTTATGAAGATACATTACGCACGATACGAAATGACTGACAAAACCATTGGGCAAAGGAAACTGATGAAAATAATACATGACCAAGAACTTACTACTATAGAAGTCTATAGTAGTCCTTGTACATGTCATATTTTAGACAACCCAGGTCGCACCACACGAGCTTTTATTGGGGAATATATGCCAACAAAAATACGTTTTTCACAAACGACGAAGAAAGTAAGCTTTCCAGCTCTGGTCACACAATCGCCTCAGTTGTTGAAACTGTTCATAGCAGAGACTTGTGGTGAGAAATTAGCATGGCTGCACTTGTAAATATCGCTTCTCGCGAAAAAAAAAAACTTGCATACATTCGGTTACACAAGTTGAGAAATATGTTGTTTCATTTTTACGTACTTAGAAATATTCATTGATATAAGTGTCAAACAGAGCTTTAAAGAAATAGCAAACCAACAAAGTAAAAACAACAGGCATGTCGCTATGGGTATGGCCGGTATAAACACATCTCAAAATTAAAACAAATCAATGACAACCTGACACACCAACAACAGCTCCCAACTTAATGCATCCACACCAATCCACACACAAGCTGTGAGTGACTTTCCAAACAGCTTGAGAAAGGACGCAATTCCATCNTGTNGGNAGGNACCCGCCCCCCCCCCCCCCTCCTTCACTGAGTGTTCGACTGTGGTTTTTACTCTTTCTGCCGACACCTTCCATGACGAGCTTTCTTCCCCTGGACCTAATCCGGCGTGAGTGGCTGCAGGCAGGTGCAGGTCTGGTGACAGCTCCCCACCAGGCATCGGGGAGATTTGGGAGGGGGGGGTGCGTCAATAGCGAGACACAGAGAGAGGGGAAGAGAAATGGAGAGAGAAACACACAGAGATAGAGAGAGAAACAGAAAGAAGGACAGAGAGAGAGAGAGATAGAGAGAGAAACGATTAAGAGAGGAAAGTGAGGTGGAGAGCTGTGAATGAATGTCAGTCTTGGTGGGCGCCTTCTTCGCCTCTTCAACATAGTCTTGAGTTCAGTACTCTCGGAAAAGCACTATCGGCGAGGTAAAACAAAACAAAACAAAACAATGCAGTTTACTCTACAGAGTCACGCTTCAAGGGTTCTTCAGAACGCCTCAACAATACCCAGAGTTGTTCGACGCTCAGTTGAAAACACACACACAAAACTTGAGGACGGGTTATGCCAAGGACAGGCCATGCAATTGATGTTAAGATGAAGCATAACTTTATAAAACGTAATCATAACAAGAAGCCCACACAATTGGTTGCTAAAACTTAAACTAGAAAATTAAAAGGTGATGTTTGAATCTTTTAAAAAAGTGGGGTAGGGTGGGTACAAAAACAGGAACTTGCGCCCTTCAGATGGGAATCTATTAACTGTTACTACTTTCACATCGACAAAATAAATGTGACAAAGCTGATAGTTAAACTCAAACCCAGGACGCGTCCAGTACCTTGACCCCAAGCAGGTCCTGGAGTCCATTCAGTGTAAAGCTCCACACTCAACAGTGCACTGTACCTTTCCCTGGTCTCACCTGCAACTTGTTCACCCAGTGCCTGTGTGTGAAGTACAAAGCGACAAAACTTGTTTGGTTTAATTAGTCTGGCGAATGTAAGCACGGTCACAGCGTTCTGCCTGTACGTACGTGCCGACACGTCACGTGTTAGTCACCACAGCGGTGAGGTCTTGCCATGACGTGGTCCAGAGCCAAACCAAAGACGTAAAGGCATCACACACAGACGTCCAATCACGGCTCTGCTCTAGTCTCGCGGAGCCAATGAGCGATCAGAAACACCCCTGCCTGAGGGACCGGATTGTGTCAGCCGTTATGGACATGTGGAGTGCAGTGCCTACACTGGACCTCGCGTGCATGGACGTGACACTCGTGACACTGATCTTCACGTGCATGGACGTGACACTCGTGACACTGATCTTCACGTGCATGGACGTGACACTCGTGACACTGATCTTCACGTGCATGGACGTGACACTCGTGACACTGATCCTCACGTGCATGACGTGACACTCCGACCACTTCTCATCACGTGCATAGACGTGTCACCACACGTGGATCTCACCTGGAGGCTACACTTCAGAGAAAACCAGGACCTCGCAATTTAACCTGATGAAAAAATGTGCCAAGAAAAAAAAATTAATCTAGTAACACTAACGTTACAAAAGACAGGGGGTAACTCCGTTCGACTTTTAAAGCGTTTTTACACCTTCATGGTTTGAATGTTATCTCATTTCCGGGGAACTATTGCGGGCATATTATTGTTTCCTCCTGACGTGAGACAATGTTGCAGATGCTGGCCCTGCCTGGAGGCGACCTGTATTTATGTTACAATCATATCGCGAGCACGCATTTCTCACCCTGGCATTTCACAGAGGAGGATCCACCATGCACGCACGCAGACCACTGATTAAAAAAATCCTTTCCAGGCGCGAGTTACAGGTAGATGAGGTTGGTTGTGGGTGGGGGGGGGGGTCTCAGTCTGTCCAGCAGGCGGCATGAGCTCTCCCAGGTGTCAACAGGCGCGGTAAACAACGAGCAGCCATTTGTCAGCCCTGATGGGAACTGCCTCAAAAAGTGCTGAGATCTAGAGAATATAGCCGCCCGCCTAAATACAGATATTGTATTGCACGTACAAGTACAGGTAATGTCACTAATGTGTAGGTTGCAGAAAGGTGTCTTAAGTTGTCTTAGTTTAAGCAGAAACGGAGGCAGTTGTAGTAACATACAGAATACATAGATCTTCCTAGTAGTACTGCTACAGGTTGTAATTGTGCTAGTTTCAGTCGTTGCACTACAGCACGGGGTGTGATCGCTTCCAGCTAGGCCAGAAGTTTTAAAACCCGCATTGTGAGTTGACAAAACTGGTCCATAATGTTTCCCCTTTTCCCCACACGACCATTCAGAGCGCAGGCTGAAGTCACGTGGTATCATCAGCACAGCCACAGGCGCATCCAAATAAAGAATGATGAAACAAGTTCTTTATAACAGAACCAGCCATGCTAGAGACACGGAGATAAGTAATGAGGCTACGGAGATAAATAATGAGGCTACGGAGATAAATAATGAGAATACAGAGATAAATAATGAGGATACAGAGATAAATAATGAGGCGACGGAGATAAATAATGAGGTTACGGAGATAAATAATGAGGCTACGGAGATAAATAATGAGGTTACGGAGATAAATAATGAGGCTACGGAGATAAATAACGAGGCTAACTAATGAGGCTACGGAGATAAATTATGAGGCTACGGAGATAAATTATGAGGCTACGGAGATAAATTATGAAGCCACGGAGATAAATAATGAGGCTGCGGAGATAAATAATGAGGCGACCCCCAGCTCATGTAAAGATACACCCACACAGATACAAGAAAAAGGTCAGAGGGCATCAGGGGCATGACCTTGCGCAGCTGACACCCAGTGCGGTGCCTGTTTTAGAAAGTGGGGGAGAGAGGGAGAGAGAGAGAGATAGAGAGAGGAGAGAGATAGGAGAGAGAGAGGAGAGAGATAGGAGAGAGAGAGGAGAAAGAGAGAGATCGGAGAGAGATAGGAGAGAGAGAGAGATGAGAGAAAGAAGAGATACGACAGTGAGAGGGGAGATACAGGAGAGAGAGGAGAAAGATAGGGGGATGAAGGAGGGGGAGGGAGAGAGACAAGGCAAGAGATGGAGAGAGGGAGGGGGAACAGAAAAGGAGAAGGGGGAGCGAGAGGAAGACATGGAGAGAGAAAAGATAAAAGAATTAATAAACCGTTTACACGTGAGTAGGGGTAGAGTTGAGGGAAGCCGGTAAATGGCACCAGACGTGTTTGTTTGTTTAATGTCCATTCTCAGGTACTGAGCCATCTCTTGTGCGAGGCCCTAGATTGACGTCTGATAGTTTTCAAAAATCGATTGACGATTCCATAACGTCTGTCCGTTCCGGTTTTTAAAAAAAATTATACCCAACTGCAAGCGTGGTGCGCAATGTGGTTAGAGCTTGAACCGTGGTCTGACGGTTATACATCTACGCGCTCTATCGATTAACCCAGCTCGCGTCTCGTGAAGTGCCGTTCACAAAACGATAACTATGTTTATGAGAAAATAATGGGACTATTTAATTTGCTTTTGTTTTGCATTATATATGCACACAAAAAAAGTGCGGGTGGGCGAAACCAGCCAAGCTTCAGCTGAAAATAAAACGCAAATTTGAAAGAGATGCATCATTGAATTTTGCCGACTTCACAGAACGAGAATACATGTACTTCATCAGAAAGCACAGTAATAGCAGATTGAAATGCCCCCTGCCCCCACACAAAGATTTCGCTGTAGATAAATGTTTCACCCGTGCCCTGTGCGTCAACAGTGAAGATATCTGTACAATGCTTCTCCAGAGATGGCCAGCCAGACACGGCAGTTTGTGCAGTGCGGGTTCAAAACCTAAATCCACTCCGTGACGTAGGGCTTGGAGACCAGCGCCTGAACTTAGCATGTAGACACAGGTAGCGCTGAGGCTATAAATAACCCAGGCGTGCGGTGCGCTCAAATACCATTAAGCGTGAGTAGTGGAGTCTGTTTGCACGCTCACTCACCAGCTCAGGGAGCGTGCATGGAGAATCGCTTGACCAGGGACCAGAGACCTGTGGCGTGGGTCAGAATGGACACCAACAACGCCAGACCTGCTGTGTCACGGTGACCTTAGACACTTCATGCATACCGGAATGAGGAAATAGAAGGGTCATTCTTCCTGGTCTGTTATTCTTCCATACACGGGTTTTCAATCAACAGACTTGCACAGATAGAACCCCAGTGTTAACGCAGTCCAAGGTGTAGAAGAAGTGGGTGAGAATTGCAATACTTCAGATATATATAGGTTGCCAAATTAGTCAGGCAGTTGATGGATGTTTTGTTGGAGTGTTGTTTTAATGATAGAAAAACTAATCCAACCACTCACTGATGGTGAGGAGAAAATGAGAGATAGAGGATAAAGGTGGGGCCGCACATAAAGAGACAAGGGGAGAAGGGGGCAGAGAGAAGAGTAGAACACCAGACAGCTGGAGAAATAGAGACAGGAAGTACCTGAATAAAATCTCTGGAAAGTCTATAGCATGGTCTGGGAGGGACATTGGAGCAAGTCTAAGTTATCCCTGATCAAATAAAGACCCTTCTCTCTCTCTCTAGCTCACACACACACACACATACTCTCTTTCTATCTCTAGTTCACACACACACATACACACTCTCTCTCTCACCCTCTCTATCTCTAGTTCACACACACATACACACACTCTCTCTCTCTCACCCTCTCTCTCTCGCTCTCCCTCGCTCTCTCTCGCGCGCTCTCTCTCTCTCACACACACACGCACACACTCACTCTCCCTCTATCTCTAGCTCACACACACACGCGCTCTCTCTCTCTTCAACCCTCTCTAAGAACAGACTGACTCAAGCACATTTGCTCACGCCACGGGTAGAATCGATTGAATATTGGTTACACTCCCTGGGTTTGCAGAAGAAGCCTAAACGGAGACAGGACCACCACTTGAGATTTGAACCTAGGAACTCTATCAAACAAGGTCTGAGCACTACCCAGTGGTTGATCTGACGCGGCGAGCTGCTCAGTTACCTGGGCCAAAGTTCATCATCAAAAAGACATCGTCCGATGAGATACCACCCAGGCGCTGGGCGCACAGTACAGAGAGAGAGAGAGAGAGAGAGAGAGAGAGAGAGAGAGAGAGAGGGGGAGAGAGAGGGGGAGATAGAGAGAGAGAGAGAGAGAGAGAGAAAGAGAGAGGGAGAGAGATAGAGAGAGGGGCAGAGAGAGAGAGAGGGAGAGAGAGAGGAAGGGAGGGGGGAGAGAGAGAACATAGTTCTTCCTGAGATTGGGGGCAACTGGTAGGCGCATGGCCCGGGGACGGATGTTAATCTCTCCTTCACTCTACCCCATCTTCTATACTCTGCCCACAACCCCATCTTCTATACTCTGCCCACAACCAACTGATCCAACGCATACACATAATCTAATTAAAATCTTAGAGCGTGGTCAATTTTTTTTTTGGCTCATTGAAACGGAAATTCTTATTTGCATCATTTGGTTATCAGAATCAGGTCGAATTATCTTCTGAATACACATTACAAGCAGTTGCTCTAAAAGAGTTAAACATAAAGAGATAGATAGACATATCTAGAGCGAAACAGACAAGGGGAAAGAGAGATACACACAGAGAGACAGAGACAATTACAGAGATACATACATACAAATGCAGGGAAACAGGCAGACAGAAACGGAGAGACACAGACGGAGAGACAGACAGAGAGAAATGAAAGAGGAAAATAACCAGTAAAAAAAAAACCCGTACCCCCTCCCCCCCTCCCCCCCCCGACAAGTGTAGTCCAGTGAGCCCGCACGGGCCAGGTCATACATCAAACGGCCGCGCCAGGTCAGGGCACGGGCACGGTTTTTTACTGACCAGCTGGGCAAATGGACATCACTTAAGCAGCAGCAGCAGCAGTTGTGGTCAGCGCGGAGTCTGCCCTTACTGTCACCTGGCTGACCTACACGCTGCTGGACATGGCAACACCAGGGCAGAGACACAGGGCTTTACGTCGCTCGGACACACCGGACACAACGTACATCTAGCCTTCTACACCTTCACGGAATACGCACATAAATAAATTATAAAAATAATATTTATAGGGTCAGGCAGATGAAGAAACCCAAGATCCTTAGAGAGATGGGGACATAGCATGGGAGGGAATGGAGAGAAAGGCAGGCAGACATAGGGACATAATTATAGTTGGAGACAAGAGAAACCAAGAGAGAGAGAGAGAAAGAGAGAGAGAGAGAGAGAGAGAGAGAGAGAGAGAGAGAGAGAGAGAGAGAGAGAGAGAGAGAGAGAGAGAGAAAGAGAGAGAGAGAGAGGGAGAGGGAGAGAGAGAAAGATAGAGAGAGAGAGAAAGAGAGAGAGAGCACAATACACACCATGATCTAACACAGAAGAACTATCAGACGCCCAAAAAAATAAAACAAAACAAAGAGAATAAAATAAAACAGACAAATAGAATAAAATAAAAAAGACAAATAGGAGCATTACTGTGCTGGAGAGATGTCGGTGTTTTCTTGCTCCGTAAGTAGCTGCTGTTTGCGACCATGTAGTGCTATTTATATATCTATAACTAGACATGACTTTGTGCATGTATAGTTCCCATTGTGCCTTCACTCAGCAGCTTGGCATGCAACAAAATGTCACAATAACAAAGCTCTACTTCGTTGGGCTTTGCCAGCAAAACTTTTTTTTCAGTTAATCGTCCTGGGATGTAGAAAAGAATCCTCGCATATCTTGTCGCCATCAAGAACCTGCAAGTCTATCTTCGCCAGGGCTGGGCGGGCCGGTGGTGTCTGGCGCGGGATACACACGTGACACGTGACATCAGCACTGGGGCCCCGCCTACAACGTGTGGTCGCGCTGTATGCGGTACGTGAGCTTGGTGAACACAACCCCGACTTGAGTTCTGTTCTAGACAGGCGTGGCATGGTGTTTGGTGTTATGGAGGAATCGCCGACTCGGGAAGATACACGCCTTACAATACTTCAGACAATGGTTACGTTTTATCTCGTTATCCTATTTAACAGCGTCTATTTTTTGTTCTCAGTGAAATAGGTAGATACATGTACTTCTGAACCTATTTACACCATAAAATGTCACTTTAACATTCGAGCCAGTCTCCAGATCTTAAACTCTTACATTTACTGTTGAAATACCAACTCCACCACTTAAAGATCCACACATGGGAGTTCGAACCGACACCCACCTGGTTAACATCATAGCGTCTAGCTGCGACGGTCCACTGTAAACTCAGTACAAATAACAGTTGCTCAAGGTGAAAACTCGGGGCAGGAGGAGGGAACACATACATCCCTCCTGTGGGTGAGTCGCTGAGTGGTTTTTGATAGGGCTGGGGTGAGCCTAGCTACAGAGGGAGGCATCTCGCGTCATATGGTGAACATCAGTTCAAGACGCTGGCCGTGAGCACACGTCTCGGATTCCATGCACGTGCCGGTAGAGCTCACCCTCAGGGAAGGTGCGGGTGGGTAACCATAGAGCGGGGTGGATAACCTTGTGGATAAGGAGATACCCTGGGCGCGGCAGGCTAAATCAGGCACGGCAAAACTTATATAGAACAGGCAAAGACAATGAAAGCAACCTGGACAAAAACAAACAAAAACTTAACATTATATATGCACGCTGGTGTAGGAAAGAAAGGACCGTGTTTACAGAACAAAGCCACACACCATTAATGTCAGTTCCTCAACTAGACGGTGTAACACAGGATAAAGTTAAAACAGGCATCCCATTTAAGTGATTCTCGAACTGTTGCTGGAGTCCCCCCTCCCCCCTCTCCCCACAGGTACGATATACTGTTGTAACGGTCACGTCCATCTATAGACGGCTATGTAACGGTCACGTCCATCTATAGACGGCTATGTAACGGTCACGTCCATCTATAGACGGCTATGTAACGGTCACGTCCATCTATAGACGGCTATGTAACGGTCACGTCCATCTATAGACGGCTATGTAACGGTCACGTCCATCTATAGACGGCTATGTAACGGTCACGTCAATCTATAGACGGCTATGTAACGGTCACGTGCTGGCACAGATAGATGTAGGAGACATGCACAGCCTTAGTGGGCGGCACGGCCTCTGGAACCAAGACCAGACAGGTTTGACTAGAGAATCCAGACCTACCTACTGAGCTGACTAGATCCCCCCAGGCCAGAGGAGGTGTCGGCCGAAACGGTTATCTTTCTGTATCGGACCATGGTCAGTCCGCGTCAGTCAGTGTCAGTCCGCGTGTGGCAGGACCCTCACAGTGACCACAGCGATAGACGGACGGTAAGACCTGTGTCTACTGGCTAGAGGGCGTGTGGCAGGACCCTCACAGTGACCACAGCGATAGATGGACGGTAAGACCTGTGTCTACTGGCTAGAGGGTGTCAGTGTGGCAGGACCCTCACAGTGACCACAGCGATAGATGGACGGTAAGACCTGTGTCTACTGGCTAGAGGGCGCGTGTGGCAGGACCCTCACAGTGACCACAGCGATAGACGCACGGTAAGACCTGTGTCTACTGGCTAGAGGGCGTGTGTGGCAGGACCCTCACAGTGACCACAGCGATAGACGGAGAGTAAGATATGTGTCTACTGTCTAGAGGGTGTCAGGGTGTGTGTGTGTGTGTGTGTGTGTGTGTGTGAGAGAGAGAGAGAGAGAGAGAGAGAGAGAGAGAGAGAGAGAGAGAGAGAGAGAAGGTGGGTGTTGAGGACTAAGGGGGCAATAACAAAAGATTTCCAGAAAGGAAGGAGAAAGGGAGAAAGAGATTGAGAGATGGGAAGGAAGGGGAAAGAGAGGATGAACGGGAAAGAGAAAGGAGGAGAAAGATAGCCAGAGAGAGGGTGAGAGAGAGGGAGGGAGAGGGAGAGCTAGAGAGATACAATGTACATGTATTTTCCTCTTGGCTGATCAAGGGCAACATTGAACAGAGATCCCCGGTTCTGGGTCGTGAGGATGAATAAAGGCCGGGCTTGCTTGTGTCGGTTGTTTCAGGATTGACCCATTGTGGACAGGTATTTCATAAGGTGCTATGAACGTAAAAACTCGGCCTGCTAGGCACTAAAACAAAAACCAAATCAAAACAAGCACACACACACATTTGAAATAAGGTATTTTTACAATGGAGATCAAGTCTTTCTTTTACCACTACCTTCGTTCGCCTTTCCTTCTCTCTCCCTCTTCCCCTCTCTCTCTCCCTCTCTATAAACCCCTCTCTCTCTCTCTCTCTTTCTCTCTCTCTCTCTCTCCCTCTCTCTCTCTCTCTCTCTCTCCCTCTCCAACAAAAAGGTTGTATGCTATTGCAAGCGATGGAAAGATCCTTCTGTTCTCTATGGTTGCATAAAGAAGAGCCTTAGAGCGGCGAGTAGCCATCATAACACAACACAAGGTGGGGTCTCCACACAACAAGCAAATACAGAGAAAATGTGTAATTCTAACGGTCCACATTGAGCGCAGTGCTTGTACTTACCCCGTGAGACAGATGTACATGTTGGTGGCGGACCTGGCCCGACTCCTGGTGCCAGCGAGACCTGGGGCACGATGTCCGTACAACTAGGTCACTGTAGGAGCTCCAGACAATGCCTTGACCAGGGTCCTCACTCAGTCACTGGCGGGAGTCAGAGGTAAACTCCAGGGTGGCCTGTATCAGGCGCACGTTCATGACGACAGAGACAGCGGCGGCCATCTTTGGCTGGACGCTTGTGTCCGGCCAGACCTCACAGAACCGTTGGGTGAAATTATGTCGTCACAGGGGGAAATCCCGGAAGTCAATATAGAACAGACTATATCAAACTAACGCGCCTTGGGCTGAAACCTTACAACGCACGTTCACGCACGGTGCGAGCAAGTTGGTCAGCGGTGCGCCTTCTCCAGACCACCACTCGAAATGTTAGTTAGATTAGTGGTGTACTTTGTTTCCGCACTTCAAACGCAACAGCTACGGAGTGGTGGAGACGGGCACACAGGGTGAATGTCTTGACAGCTACGGAGTGGCGAAGACGGGCACACAGAGTGTGAATGTCTGACAGCTTCGAAGTGGCGGAGACGGGCACACAAGGTGAATGTCTGACACTATGGAGTGGTGGAGACGGGGACACAAGGTGAATGTCTGACAGCTTCAGAGTGGCGGAGACGGGCACACAATGTGAATAATGTCTGACAGCTACGGAGTGCTGAGCCGGGCACACAGGGTGAATGTCTGACAGCTACGGAGTGGCGGAGACGGGCACAGAGTGTGAATGTCTGGCAGCTATGGAGTGGCGGAGACGGGCACACAGTGTGAATGTCTGACAGCTACGGAGTGGCGGAGCCGGGCACACAAAGTGAATGTCTGATAGCTAAGGACAATATGGTCAGATCCGTGGAGTTGAGGGTGACAGATGCGAGTCTTATTAATGTAGAGTATATTATAGAATTGTATACTTGGTTCTGCAGTACGGAAGGTATCAATAAAATTATTGTGAACAATAGGACATTTTATATAATTATCAATGATGCAAAGCACACGCAATGTAGCACAGATCAAAGTTACCATTCACCTTGGCTCTCTTTGTATCTTTTTAAATAGATTGTATTTAAAGCGATTTTTATGATATAAATCGATAGACTTGTCACATTATAAGAAACTTTCACTGTATTCTGAAGAAAAACCGCTGTATAAGTTTGGGAACTAATTCCACTTCTCGAGAAAATTAAATAATCCACTGAATTCACAACACAGGTGTACCATTAGCAATCCAAAATTGTTCCGAGTAGACTTGTAATTAACAACAGCTCCGGCACAGAACCTGAGACCAAAACAAACGGACGGAACCCCCCACTTGAGTTGTGTCTGTCTGTAAACCCCTAGACCTGTAGCCTCTGTGAGAGCGTGAGTACACACAGCCTCTGCCACTAGCACTCACCCATAGATCTATACACTCACCTTCCCCTCCCGCCCCGGCATCTTGTGTTATAAACAATCGGCGATGCTGGAACAGTGGAACAGTGGGAACCTGGGCACCACTTAAGTCACTAGTGGGCGGTTATTTACAGGGGAATCTCTTTACTAGTAGGACATCGGACCTGCGAGATATCGGCGCATTGGGCGAGATTTACGGCCCGGCGAGATCTACTTGGCTGCTACTTGAGCGGAACTGGAAATAGGCGTAGCTTTCATCGAGTGAGTGAGAGAGAGGTACAGGGAGGGGTACAGGGAGGGGAAGAGAGAATCAGAGATGCGGTGATGAAAAGGGGCACATGGGCATAACGATAGTGAGTTTGGGAGAAGACGAGAAAGAGAGAAATAAAAAAATAAAAATAAAAAAGAGACACCGATAGACAGGCGGATAGACAGGCATATACAGACAAGCAGACCAGGCATCAACAAAGGGTAATCCATTGAAGCAATGAACAGAGACAGTGTCAGCAGACAGAGACTGAGAGAGACAGAGACAGCAGACAGACAGAAAGTAGGAGGAAGAGCAAGAAAAGCAACTATCTGATTCTGAACCAGTCCCACACACACCTCTCCAGCCCTACTCAGGTTACAGCAGCGCGGCGAGAGCGGGTCAGGGGTTTGCCCGTGTTTGTAAACATCTGGGCCTCAGTCCATCCCCTGTCCATCATCTCACAGACCTGGGGTATGCCGACTGTGGCACCGGTGCCAGGAGAGAGAGATTGCCTCTGACCCTGACTCCTGACTCAGGGGATTACAGCTGAGCCTACAGCTGCACTCTTGTAGCTTCAACCAGGGAAGGCTTCAGACGGCTAAGCCTGAATCCATACATACTTCTAGCCACAGTTCGGGGGGGATCTATATACATACTTCTAGCCACAGTTCGGGGGCTGGCCTACCATCTCCCTTTGTCTCTTTCTTTTCGTTCAGTGTACAATACTAATAGTAATAGCAGCATTAGAAGTGTTCGCTCACCCGTCCATGCCGATGAACTAGAAATGTTGCAGGTATTCACCACTAAGTGCTAAGTGGACGTGTGTTTATGTATGCTGTAGTATGGCATGTACAAACATGTACTAACGCTGGGCGCAGGACATAAAGGCTGTGGCCAAAGATGTGGAAAGTTTGAACAAAGGTTCGCTCTACAGGAGAAAATGATCTTACGGATAGATCTAGACAGGGGCATTGCAAGGAGCAAGATAGCGCAGTCGCTAGTGGTCTGGGGTGGTGAGCAAGAGCTACGAAGTTCGAGTCTCTGTTGATGCGGAGGTCGCCATACATGAAGACTTTGAAGGGCTGACCAAAGACAGCGTGAATTCATCCTTAATATGATTTCAATTTTATGCGACACTTATCTCACATTTTGGTACAGTAACAATGCTTAAAGCGACAGCAATATCCATCTAAGACAGAGAAACAACAACAAAAAAAAACCCCAGCTAACTCCGATATCAGAGATCGACCTTTGCGGAAGAAATTATTTGTATGTCTGAATCGATGCTTGAAAAATACTAATGTACTTAAAAGTAAACTATTGACTTGTAGTGTTAGTGAGGAAGGCTACCAGCAAATCCAAGAGATAAGCGACAAACCTACAGACAACAATGCTGATTTGCGAATTACTCAAAACATCCCTTAAAATATTCAAGCGATTTTTAGATATATGCACTGAAGCACATCGCGCATCGTATATCTTCACGAATGGCAAACACTATTATATGTACTAAATTATGAACACACGCAGAACATTTACTCAACCACACGATAACAATACCCTTACTGTATATCCGATTTGAAGGAATAACAATCACACATCACCAGCCGCCTTATTTAAAACCAATGTCTTACATTTTTTTGCTTTAAAATCACGGTGAAATCTTTGTCTCAATTACCGCCCAGCACTTCAGATAAAGAAGAAGAGTGGAGTGTCTGTCCAGCTCAGCCCAGACTGACTGGCCGGCAAGGGGAGTAACTCTGTAGCCACCTAGATCTACCTCCCAGCGCCTCTAGCCATGTCCCTGGTCGCAGCTCTTACAGCGTCACAATTTGTCTAGCTAGAGACCCGGTTCTTCATCAGGACAATGGTCAGAATGCTTGCTGTTGGTCAAGAGGCGTTAGTCTGACCTGTGCTCAAAGCTGTGTTTGTTCTGCTCTCCCGGTGGCCGACTGACCTGGACTCTAGATCCAATAGCTTTGTGTGCACGCCTATCTGTCTGACAGGTTGGTCCGGCGATTCGCGCTGGTCAACAGCTCCTCACGCTGTCAGCTCTGACCCCCTCAGACCGCTCTTGGTTTGCTAAGATGGAGTTTTAGGCTCTCGGAGTCCCACAGGAAGACTCAATGACTGCCTTAATACAGTGGATTTTCCATCTAGCGAAATCTATAATGGGCAAGTATTGTTTTTTACTTCTAACATAGTTCTAACAGACATAACTACACTCGACAAGATCTACAGAGCCGGGACCACACACTGACTCTAAGCTTGACTCATCTAGAGAGATCATTCTAAGTGACTTCTGACTAACAATAACTACACTCGACAAGATCTACAGAGCCGAGACATCACACAACCTGTAACTTCTCAGACTGGCTCATCAAGAGAGACCATCCTAAGTGACTTCTGACTAACAATGACTGTTCAGGTGAAAGATTATCAAACGAACATCCCGCCTGTATCAATGACGTTGTACGCCTCTACTCAGGTGGTCAGGTGCTCTACCGACTAAGCTAACTGCCTTCCTCTCCCTCTCTCTCCCTCTCTCACACACTCTCCCTTTCTCATGACCTGATGTGGCCACTGCCGTGACGTGAGCAGGTCCGCTGCCTGGAGAGTTACCTAACTTGGTCACTCGTTGTGTGACCTCACAGTGTAAGCGTGACCTGTGACCCGTGACCCGCGGGGTCAACCTGCCGCTAGTGTCGGGCTGTGACATCACTCACTCAGCCCGTTAGTGACGCAACACGCAGGGGGGAGGGGGTGAGAGGGGAGGAAGAGAGGAGAGAAGAGAGGATAGTGGGAGAGGGGAAGAAGAGAGAGAGGGGGGACAGTGAGAGAGAGAGGGAGAACACCGAGAAAAAGGGGAAAGTTTGTGTAGAACCATGTCTTCCAAGGTGTAGCCAATAAAACAGCGGTGATAAAATTGTTGTGTCTCGCCGCGGGGGAAGAAGAGACAAGCTGAGCTATAGCAGTACAAGGACAGAAACAGAGAGAGAGAGAGAGAGAGAGAGAGAGAGAGAGTGGGATAACAAATGTTGGGGGTAGGGGGGTAAAAGGTGATTAGACGCATAGATAGATTTACAAAAAGGTTGGTTTGTTGTAAAGGTGATTAGACGCATAGATGGATTTACCAAAAGGTTGGTTTGTTTAGGTGAACATTGAGTTAATTAGGAAGAACTGTCACGATAGAATACGGCTCTGAAGATAGAGAGAGATAGAGAGAGAGAGAGACAAAGAGTAAGGACACAAAGAGGCAGACAGATAGAAAGGCAGAAGGTTTAAAAAGATATAAAGAGTAAAAAAGAGGGAATGAGAAAGCGAAAGAGAAATAATGGACATATAAAACGAGAACTAAGGGAATTGAGCTGAAATATACACAGACTTTATTTTTCAAGATATTCTCTCCCTCTTTTTTCTGTCTGTCTGTCTCTATCTCTGCCTCTCTCTCCCTCTCTCTCTGTCTCTCTCTGTCTGTCTCTCTCTCTCTCAGTCTCTCTCTCCTCTCTCAGTCTCTGTCTCTCTCTGTCTGTCTGTCTCTCTCTCCTCTCTCTCTGTCTCTCTCTCTCTGTCTCTCTCTCCCTCTCTCTCTGTCTCTCTCTCTAGCTCTCTCTCTGTCTCTCTCTCTCTCTGTCTCTCTCTAACCACCATAACCAGGAGATTTAACCTACAAGCCATTAAGTTAGCAGACAGACTTTTAACCTTGTGAGCGAGAAACGAGAGACGAGAGACGATAGACGAGCAGTTAACCCAGTCCTCCGCCCCGCCCTCGCTACACGAGTGAGCTGTTTACTGCGCCCTGCTCCACCAGGCCCGCCTCATAAAGTCGTAAACCAATGTCGTAAAGCGGGACACAGAACTGACAGAACGCGCTATTGAAAGTAGAGAGCGAAGCCTCGTTTTATGGAGGTGGCAACTAGCGGCCTTGGTGAGAAAATTAATATTTATAATGTCTGCCTCAGAACTATTAAACAAAAGAAATGAAAAAAGAACAAAAAAACTCACACGAAAGAATTGTTGCTTTTCATTAGCCCATGATTTGTTGATGGAGACATAAAGTTATTTCCCAAATCGCGGCCTTGTTTCCAAAGCAGACGAGACTGTGGTAATGATCCTATGAAGATGATTGTGGTAAGTGTTAAAACACAGCAAAACGGTAAATGTGGGCACAAAGCTGTCTCGACGTCTGGTGTATGTGTGTGTGTGTGTATCAGTGTGTGTGTGTGTGTGTGTGTTTACATCACAGCCTGGTTAGGAATCACGGACATGTTGGTCAAAACAAGATGAAGCGACCTTGCCAGATGACCTCGGTCCTTCAACATGTACACGTTTTAGTTGTGGTGTCCCGAGATGCAGGAGAGAGAGAGAGAGGGAGAGAGAGAGGGAGAGGGAGAGAGGGAGTCTTGTGTCTGCGTAATGGGGAAACATTGTGTCTCGACGTCTTGTGTCTGCGTAATGGGGAAACATTTTGTCTCGACGTCTTGTGTCTGCGTAATGGGAAAACATTGTGTCTCGACGTTAAAAAAAAACCCATTAGCAAAAAGCGGCAAACTATTTCAAAGAAAATATTTCGCCTATTCGAGACTGTTTTCATGATCCATTGCCAGCGAGGTACCAGCACGAAAATCTCTCAATTGTTCAGGTGAGTTGGGTTGAGCTGGTTTAACGTCCAGCATTAGAACTATATAGGCTATATTGTGGACAGGCCCAAAGATTAACGTCTGACAAATGTATGTACTACCACACACATGACAGGGCGGGTATTACCATATTAAACTGACGACCTACTAAAAGAGGGGCGAAGTCGCCAGGGCTCGAACCACGAAACCTCCTAGGTCGGAAGCCGATGTGCTAACTCAGGGCTACTGCGCCCCCAAATTAATCAGTTATTGAAAACGTAACGGGAAATCAGTATTGACCCTGAGGATGAAGTTCAGTCCGGCCCAGGGACCACTATGTCATACAGTCAGTGAGTGAGGCGAGGACCTGTTGCTGCAGTGTCCCGGTTATGTCTCAGTCCAGCAGACATTCAACCAGATCTGGGGAGAAAACTCAACACCGCTGCCACAGCTAGTGACTCTGTCCACTGCCGTCCCGTGAAGGGAGGAGAGAAGATCACAGTCCACTGGTCTAGGGAGGTAGTAGTAGTTGTAGTAGTAGTAGTAGTAGTAGTAGTAGTAGTAGTAGTAGTAGTAGTAGTAGTGGTGTTGGTGGTGGTGGTGGTGGTGGTGGTAGTAGTTATGGTTGTTGTAGTCCTAGTAGTTTTAAAACATAAGGAACAAGTAGACATGGCGGTGGTGGTAGTAAAGACAGCAACAGTAGATGATGTCGTGGCTGGGCAATTCAACCAGCAATGGTAGCATTACAGTGGCAAGACAAGATGAATTAGGGGGCCGCAGCACCAGTCGCTGTATTGCTGTGTTTGTGTTTCTACATTTTAGTCATAGGTCGCCGTCATGCCTGTTTCTACTGGATGTCTACTCTGATGCTGGCACTGAGAGACGGGAGTGTGTGTGTGTATGTGGAGAGTTTGTGTGCATGTGGGTGGGAGAGTCAGACAGAACACAGGACATCTTACATTTCACTGAAAAAGAATCTTTCTAAAGAGGTCCCTAATACGTTCCTCGAAATTCAATATAAGAGTTGAACTCCACACTGAGCACCATGACTCCCCCGTGAGGAGAGAGTGAGAGAGAGAGAGAGAAAGAAAGAGAGAGAGAGAGGGGAGGAGAGACAGAGAGAGTGAAGGAGAGAGAGAAGGAGAGGGAATAGAGAGAGATAAGAGAGAAAAAAGAGAGCAGGTGAGAGATAGAGAGACAGCGCGGGCAAAGGAGGAAGGACGGAAGGGAGACAACAGGCATGTAATTATTGAACCAGAATTTGACTACAATCCCCGGACCTTCAACAGTTTTTGAAGTAGATAGCCCTTACCCTACAACACATTTCAACACAGTCTAGTCTTTTCACGTTATACCTCAGTGATACTGTTAAGCGCCCCGCGAAGAGAGACAAAGAACTATAGACCTGGTCCTACGGCCCATAGTCAACACGACCAGGACCAAATAATGTGACAGGCGAGCAATGTCCGTCTTGGAAGTATCAAAACGTTCCACTGTCAACAGCAGGTCAAGATGCTTCTTATTCTTACAAGAATAAAACACTTGCCTCTTTGTAGGGACAAAAGCAACAACACCAGCATAAGTTTCATTGAAAGTAAAACATTAAAACTTTCCGAAGAATCATACACACATGCGGGTTAACCAGATCAGATTTGAACACCCAGCCTTCATCTCGTCATGCCGAACACTGCCGACTGAGCCAAGCAACGACTGCGGACATGGGCTAAAGGGCCTTTTCTTTTTTCTTACTGTGAACTTGCGCAACCAGTTTGCGACATTTTCTGACATTGGTGTCAGATCTAGATCCCGGCTCAAGCCAAATGGAGAAACAAACAAACAAACAACAACAAAAACTCGCATGTATCGTTTTCCAACGCGAGAAGATAAAAATAGTGCAGACCTGTCTAACTCAGTGTGCTACCGTCATGTAAATATTTCCATATAATATACTTTGTCGAGTCCATCATAGTTGTAAAAATTGACCATTACATTACACATGATCAGATTCTGTCTTTGCTAGTCCTCGAAATAAATACACTCTATACTATATAATAAATATACTGAGACTGTTAAATATACCTAAAACTACTTTACTACACGGGGAGAGTAAGAATAAATACATTAAAATGTCTAGAACATGTTTGCTTTTTCATGTAAGTCACACAGTAGTCCATTTCACTCTATCTCACTCTGTCCTTCAGAAATTCCACCACACACTATCTACATAGATTACACAATCGTTCTTCACTCTATCTCTATCTATCCATAAGAAATTCCACCACACATTATATACATCGATTACACAATCGTTCACACACTCACTGTCCATCAGAAATCGAAATGAAAATCACACCGACGTTCCCTGATTGTGTCTAACATCTTGACGGCACTCACATGATGTAATGATTAACACCGCACCGCACCGCACCGCACCGCACCGCGTCTCACTCTGTCTCTGTATGTTACAGCCTGCTACTGGTCTCTCACACAGAGCGAGTATACCCGTTCACGGGTGTCGACTGTCGCGGCGGCTCAGCTCGCGCTTCGTCTCGCGCTCTATGACAAGGATGAGAGAACACTGAACAGCCTGCCCTTTCCAGTCGGCTGGAGCGTCTTCAGCCCAGCCACATGCGCCGTGTGGCTACAGTGTGGCCACAGCCCGCCACGCGCTCTACCTGGTGCCACACTAGAGAGAGGGAGAGGGAGAGAGGGAGAGAGAGAGAGAGAGGGAGAGAGAGAGATAGAGATAGAAAGAAAGAGAGAGGTAAAGAGAGAATAAAAAGAGAGGGGTCATTGGGAGGGGCTCTGTATTGGAAACCGAGACCAAGTCACCAAATCTGACTAATCTGCTGCTACGGTACTGTCACCGTCAGACACTAGTGTTACGTCCAGAGCTTCGACCACGGGGACACAGTTTGGGAGAACACAGGAGACCCAAGAATAAAAGTGTAGAGGAAAGTGGAGGGCGGGGCGGGGGCGCGCGGTGGACTTTCCTTTGATCAATATCCTATAGAACATTCATCTCCTACATTAGACTGATACAAAATCTTTCTAAAGAGGTCCCTAAACAGTTCCTCGAAATTCAATATAACAGTTGAATCAACACAGATTCCTCTGCTACGAAGGCTGATCACCATGAATCCGCCGTAAAGGAAGAGAGAGAGAGAGAGAGAGAGAGAGAGAGAGAGGGAGAGAGAGA
>RQTK01000051.1:493107-518081 GCA_003991915.1 Elysia chlorotica | reverse complement strand
ACTTTGAAGATATATTGGGGGTGGGGTTCACATAGAGGGAGGGAGAGCGGGAGTGATAGTAAGAGGGATGGGACGGAGGGAGGGGAGGGCGATTGAAAGACAGGGAGAGATATATTGTGGACGGACTCCAAGACTGCCGTCTGATAGTTTAATGTGATAGTGCGGAGAGACCTGGAAGCCTGTCTCAGCAAGTCACATTAAACTTACACCGATCCAACCAGTAGTGAAAAAAAAAGAGAGCTAACTCGTGTGGATGTGTTGGGTGTGTTGGAAGAAAGAGTGCGATGGGGGATGGAGTGACACAAGCTGTTTCTTTACTAAGTGGATATGAGCACAAAATACGATAACGCTACGTGGGCCCGGGTCTCAGTAGCAAGAATGATGCATGTAAAGGCACTTAGGCAAGGCAGGTACGCGAGAATATCTTATGGCAAAGAAGACGTGGCAGTGGACTTCAGGATGGTAAACCAAAGGGTCAAGGACGAAAGTCAATTTTTGAAATTGTTGAAACGGTCAGACTGGCTTTACTAGGTTTACGTTATGAGTATAGGCTAGACTAGGTAAGTGTTAAGATAATGTTTAACCACAGCATAACCGAGACTCAGTTTGCCGTTATTAGTCCAAGCTTTTTCATCGAGCATTACTTGGATGTATTCTATCGCCAGTCATAGTACAAGAATGAGAGGATGTATTTATTGATTTATTTCAAGAGGTTTTGAAAATTGTCAATGGGTAACAAGTTACTGTATCGCTTGGGTAAGGCCCATGCGATGTGCAAGAAAGTCTCGGCGTTGATTCAGCAAGTCAAAGCACTGGTTTATGGCTAAACAAGTTGGTCAGAATGTGTTCCCTGCTGGTTGGATCAGTGTCAGTAGATGTATAATGTGCTCTGGTGACCCGTACTGTCTCTGTGTGGCAGCACGTTAAATTATATAGTCAGATATTAGTTTTGGGAGCCATCGCCGTGTAGGACACTACGGGGGAAGGTAGGAGACGCTTGACACGGGGAGAGCTTCACATCTACAATGAACTTCGATTGGTCTTTATTTACATACAAAAATAGTTTCGAAAACAAAATACTGGGGTACTACAAAATGACTTTCTTTGGTCTGATTTTGCTGTCAGCTTTAAAGATTGATATAGACACGTTTTTCATGATTTAAAAAACAACAAGATTTTTAATATAATAATGTAACAAAACTCGCTAAGCTTGTAATTGTCCATTACTTGCTGTCACTGTTAGACCAGCGTCCTACTCACCTGTGTCCGGTTGGGCGAGTCGCCAGGGGGATCTTCTCTGATGTCCGAGACGGCCAGACTGACCAGCAGGGCGAGGACAAGGCCGCCCGTGAGTAGCCTAGTGGTCATCGCGGGATGATGGAGATTCTGGGGGACGCTGCGGGTCTGGATCAAGCGAAGGTTTGAACTTGCGGACGGGGCCACAAAGCTGGGATCGATGTAGATCTACAGATGTAGATTCCGAGTCGCAAAACTAGATGAACGGAGATACTAGAAATATTTGCCAGATAGTTCTAGACCTAGATCTACCTCTAAAACTAAAAGTTTTTTAGATCGCGATAAGCCTTGAACGCCAGGCTCCTCTCTGGGTCTTGCCCTAGCGGTCTTGGCGACTCGAGGTTGTAGAGTTTCTAGCTTCAACTGCGCAGCGATTAGTGAACGTTCGTCAGGACAGTCTGAGGTCTAGTGATGATCAGCCAAACCTCGGCGCCTTATATTTACATCCAGTGCCGGATTTAGATCTAGGCCAAGGCAAAAAAACAAGACCTCGCAAAACACGCAAAACAAAACCGCGTCAGCCCGCTACGCACATTATGAATGGAGAGGAAGAGTCCACTTTACTCTCAAGGGGCGTTCCGCGCGCAATCTCAAACTCTTTCCGGCTCGCAGCTCACTTCTAGGTGTCCTTGAGAAAAAACAATGGAACCTCCCGATGACGTGGACTCATCTAATCAGACGATACGCGCACATTGAGAAAATCAAGGGCGAAACTTGGTCAAACGATCAGAAAACAAGATTGTGCCGATTCTGTAGACCAGCTTGTCTCCCCTACTCTCCACTGTAGCCGGGTCTGGGAACCGGGTGAAGACGAGTACACACATCCTATTTTTAGGTCTGGCATCTTCGCCGCCTCCACTGTGAGCGATGATACCTGAGTAAGCTGACCTATTTTTGTCTGGAACTGCTGGGGGAATCCCCTATTTTTCCCCTGGGCGTGCCTTCCTCTCAGTACACAGCTGACAAAACCAGACCAACCGAAATACAGATGTGGAAATACAGGACGGATTTCTGGACGAAGTTAGGGAGCAAGTCGCACAAAACTTTGGTTAATTTCACTCCGTTTTACAAAAAAAAAATACAGTAATTTCCAACGTATCTCTGTGGTGGACTCGCCACAGAGTTGGGGAAACATTCACACATAGAAGTACAGGTCTGGAGATCAACGATAGCAAAAATCTTCCCTGGATTTGATTCTTCTTGACTGCAACAATGATGCTCATTAGAAGGATGCCTGTGTTGTTGTTGTTGTTGCTGTTGTTGTTATTCTTGTTGTTGTTGTTGTTGTTGTTGTTGTTGTTGTTGTTGTTGTTGTTGTTGTTGTGCTTTTGAATAACAGCATTCGCCTTCAGAATCGTTTTGTATTTTGCTTATTGGCTGAATCTTTCCTTACAACGACCCCCCTTTTGTTAATTATTCAAGAAGGCTCATACTGCATTGTTTGCTTTTCATAAACGGCAAGCACTAAAAGTGACAGACAACTGAACACAGCTCAAAGTAGCTGCGTATACAACAGAAGTATTCAGCCATCTTTCACAGCCATACAACAATAACAACACAGCCATGGACAATGACACTAGATAAATAAAACAAATACACACATATAATAGCTAGAAAATAAGAAGAGGATCCAACACTGTGCCCGGAGTTGAGAGAGAATTGAGACAGAAGTGATGACAAACGTCTTGCCAGCTCATGGTGGGCGGTGACTAATGGCAGCGCTGAAAGCACCTGGAGTGAGGCCATGGATTCTGTTAAAGCATACGTTGAGCATTTAGAGATTCAATCAGAAGGCGGGCGAGTTGGCCCAAGGATAAAGCGTATGTTTCAAGTCGGACGGTTGCGGGTTCGTTCTCTACTAGTTTGGTCGGTGCTTGTAATAATCTATATATACAATGAGACCAGCCACGGTGTTTAAGTCGCGGGTATCCCGCCCTCGGGCCCAATCGTCCCATAGAATCTCACTAGGAAATCTACGGGACGATTAATTAGGTATATAATCGTTTCCCCCAACCACAGATTTTTTTTTGTACGAGTGACCCACCACGAACCCCCCGCTCCCAACAAATGACACTGGCCACCACTAACAGTAAAGGTGAGTAGTCAGCTCTCTGCTCAGAGTGAGCAACCATCTTCCCATCGCACGCCAAACTTAGACAGAGTCTGACGTTCTAGGGCGCCAGGGACAATCGACTGGGTCCTTCAACTCTGTGTCATGCCAGAGACGAGGCGGGTAAAGTTAGCGTGAATCACGCCACAAGTAGACATAGTTATGGCAAACCGCGTCTCAACTGGATTGCTAACTGAGTTAAGTGGGATTGGTGGTGACCTAACTGAACTAAAAGCTTGGTTTGGTCACTGTGCAACAAGATATACCCCCCCCCCACACACACACACTCAAAGGATTGACGTATTAACATTTTTAATTTCAATTTGTTTATCCTTTTTATGTAACGATTTATCTTCTGTTGTCTCTGTCCTTCTTTACCCATCTATCCATCCATCTGTCCACATGTATCTATCCATCCATCCATTCGTCTGTCTACGTGTATCTATACATCCATACATCCATTCATCTGTCTACGTGTATCTATATATACATCCACCCATCCATCCATGTAAATCTATCTACGTGTATCTATCTATCCACCCATTTATCCATCTATATGTATATATTTATATATCCATTCATCTATCTACATGTATCTATCTATCTATCTATCTATCTATCTATCTATCTATCTATCTATCTATCTATCTATCTATCTATCTATCTATCTATCTATCTATCTATCTATCTATCTATCTATCTATCTATCTATCTATCTATCTATCTATCTATCTATCTAGCCACTCATCCATCCATTAATCCATCTATCTATCTATCTATATCGTCATCTATCTATCCGCCCATCCACTCACCTATCTACCTGTCCTATATATCTGTTATATGCTTCTGTTCCTACTTATCTAATTGAACATTCCTGTCTTCTGTCAATACAGTTGTACCGGTCAGCTGTCAGGGTCAGCGCCCTGTCGTTCAGATTGTTGCACTAAGAGCCCAGACCAGTATAGTATGGACACAATCTGGACAAAGTATGAACTTCACAAGGATGTGGAGACTCATATGTGTACTCACCCTCTCAAGTTGGCGGAAACATCTCCTCCAATAGTCAACTGACACGTCATCAACTTGGTCCGCTCTTAGGCCGAGTCAACCATTCGACATACGGTCCAGTGACTATGGGACTCGACCTGGGCTAACACTAGCATCACAAAGTACCGAGATGGGGAGTCGGTTGTTGTCGGATAGTTGGTGCACATTGACTTATTTCCAAATTAGCTGGTTTCCTACCCTTTATATGGGATAACCATGAGATTTTCATTTCTATATACGTCTCTCCGTATCGCATTTTCTATTAGTTTTTTGCTAAAGCGATTTGTAACATATTTCAATTTGAAAAGCGAGCATTTGTTACCACGAGTATTTGGGTAAATAACAATTCTGACATTAGTGCCAAAGACGCCTCCTGGGCTACAACACGATGACGCGTGAAGCACTGAGACCGTTTTTTTGTTTGTTCATTTCTCTTTTTTTCTGTTAACTGTTTTGTTCGATTGTTTTTGTCTTGTATTAGTTTTTACCGCCATGTCTTGGCAATGATCTTTTATTGTTCTGTTTCTGGTTTACATTAATACCCATACATATATCCATTGATCTTCATGTATTTACCAATCTGTCTATTCATACATTCATATCACTATCCATTCCTTTATCTATCTATCCTTTAGTTAGTCGAATTAAATTTTTATTTGTATATCTATTCGCTGATTCATACATCTAATCTATCCATCCATTAGTCTATAATGTGTTGTCTCTCTCCCTCTCTCTCTCTCTCTCTTTTACAGAGAGTTTTGTGCGGAGAAATAATTCCAATGGTAAGTTCTCTCTGGACAATGACACGTCTCAAGTGCTGCCTTAAAACAGCGGGGTGTCTTGACTTCTCTGACAGTCGGCAACTTCAGACTGGCCCGACCTAACCAGACAGGAAAAGACCACTTGGTTTATTAAGGGCCGACTGACTTACCTCGGCAGCCGCATGTAATCAAAAGTTTCGACAAAACAAAATCTCTGGAAAAAGTTAAGGAACATGATACATAACTATTCCTGGTTGACAGCCCGGAGAAGTAGATCTAGATCTCTAGCGCCTGAGCCACCAGCCGTGCCCAACAGCTGCAGCCGTGAGCCGTGAGCTAGCCCGGGAAGGGTTTATCTGGCGAGACCTCACCAGGCTGGGGGCAGAGAGGGTCAGGTTTTCAGAGAAAACAATCAGAGCTACGCTGGCTCCGTCCACTGACCATGGGCCAGTTCTACAGCCCCGCGGCCGATCCACTATTAGGTCATTTAAACCAACAAGTTTTCCTACGTCTCATTCAACAGAAGGTTATGACGCCCTGAAGCTCCTGTGAAGACACAACACTTGTCACGGCTAAAAATAACTGCGGAGAACCCGCCTTGAACAGGGCCGTAGTAAGTACAGGAGTACTATATGTACCAATACTACAAACCAACTGGGCCTGCTGCGGTAAACAAAGTGCCATGTCTTCCACAAACAGTGCCCTGCGTAGTGTTCTGGCTCAGGGCTACTTTCAGCTCACCCCAGCTCCGGCAGGTAGGTGGTTTCCCCCACAGACCGTACCCCCAGCTCCGGCAGGTAGGTGGTTTCCCCCACAGACCGTACCCCCAGCTCCGGCAGGTAGGTGGTTTCCCCCACAGACCGTACCCCCAGCTCCGGCAGGTAGGTGGTTTCCCCCACAGACCGTACCCCCAGTAGGTAGGTGGTTTCCCCCACAGACCGTACCCCAGCTCCGGCAGGTAGGTGGTTTCCCCCACAGACCGTACCCCAGCTCCGGCAGGTAGGTGGTTTCCCCCACAGACCGTACCCCAGCTCACACAGATAACGACAGTGAGAAAGATCTGTTTGGTCTCTCTGGTTCTGGGGGTGGGTAACAGGATGCGGACATGGGTATAATCATAGAGCGTAATCCAGAACTTGGGTTCTGTTGTTGTTAGTTTGTTACTGATCCGCTAGAGTACGAGAACCAATAACACACCATTGTTACAATCATCTTAACTGTCTCTGTGGGACTGTATGTCTCTCTCTCAACCTTTCTCCTCTCTGTCTCTCTCACTCTCTCTCTCCTATCTGTCTGTCTCACTCTATATATATAATAGTCTTAACGTTCAGCTTTTGTCTGGAAAGATAAATCATTCAGTTCAAAAACAGACACATTAAAAGACATTATACACATTTATTTATAGAGACAGTACAAGCCTCTCCACGTACAGGAGAGGGAAAATGCACAAGTCTTAAAATGTCATTTTGTGTAATGCATGAGAGAAAATCTTATTAATAAAAAAATAAAAAAAACATTCATCTAATGGCTGTACGTGAAAAGGGCTAGATCTAGAGCTTGATTGTGAAGGGCAAAATTTAGGCCCGTTACACTTACAGTCATGAATGAAAAGAGTCAGTCTATGGAGGACAGAGTTCATCCCCCTTTCTTGGTCTTATCAGCTGTTGTGTCTTCAAAACTATACATGTATCGTTAACAAGTATCATAACTGTGTTTTGTTGTCCTGGGTTCCCATGCTGAGTATGTGTGTGTGTGTGTGTGTGTGTGTGAGTGTGTGTGTGTGTGTAGGACCTGGCCGCTGCCCCTGTCCTTACTGCCTCACACAATCTAGTGTTCATTGTTCTTTGTTTATAGTCAACCATGACCAATTAGCGCTATTAAACTGTTATGACTGGTTTAATCCTGATTTTATGGCAGTGACTGTTTAAAAACTGTTATAAAATAAACTACCACAAAGACACAGAATGTCGAGAATATTCCGCGACCAGCTGTCCCGACTGTAAAACCAGCAGGCGTAACGCGAGAGCCGAGTGTCTAAAGCTGACACTAATGCTTCACTCTTCATGCTGGTGATGTTCCTACAGTCACTTCTACCAAAGTATGGTAGATTGACTACAGTCTTTGTTTCTACTCAGCTCTTGGCGACTCCCGAGGATTTAATGAGCGCGAGAGAATCACAGCGATCGTGTAAAGTTATTAACTATAATTATGATTGCCACTATGGCAGCTTTACTGTTATGGAGGACCTGTGTAGTGAATAGATGGTTTAATGTTACACTCTCGTGAAGTTCATTTGTTTGCCTTTTATTTGATTACAAATTAAACCAAATTATGGCAACATTCATCACAAGCTGCCATTTCTTCTTCATTTCAACCACACAAGTGCGCATGTCTTATAATCAGTTACCAACGACAAACGAAGTACAATGGTTCACAGAGTTCATTAACTGGAACTATGAACGAATGAAACAGTCCACCAATAAATTATATGTATACCTTCCAGATATGAACAGACAGATACTGTAACGCATTGTACTATAAGTTGATCTATTCATTTCCTCACCCTTTTTAGGTGCGTAACTTTTTGGGTAGCGGATTGACTAGATGTATGTACATTATCTTGTTTGTTTGCATAACGATTGTATTTCAAGCCTAAGAATTTGATTGTGAGTTTTGCTTACTGAACACAGCCCTTCTCGAAACCTCCGGCTAGTTCTAGAATAGTAATCACCTCGTCACCTCTTGTTTACCTTTGTTCTGATTGGTTGTTAATTGCTAAAGAGATGTACCGAGAATATTCTCTTATGATTTACGTAATTCTTGTTCTGGATGATTCGACGAAATTTTGTATAAATAAGAATCTTAATTAGATTTAGGGAGTCAAGAGTCAACATTTATAGAGTCAACATTGTTTCCAGAGTTTAGTAATTGTACTATTGAGCCGTCCTACAAACATTGTAGAGTATAGCCCTTTTGTTGGATTAAACAGTTTGAAATTGTTACTTGCGGACTTCGGATTTATTTTCTACGGACGAGTCGTGTGATTGGCTGTGAATATTTTAATACCCCTAGACAAACAGAGCCTAACAGATTACCACCTCACCAGCAAATCTGTTACACTGGGGGCTCGTCCGGGATCGAATCTACAAGTTCGGCGCATCGAAGAATTATAGATCTAGAGATCTAGATTTGTTTTATTTTCCGAAGTAATATTTTTATTGTTTGAATTGCTAGTATGTAATACTATTCGTAAAGCATGACTGCCGGTACGCCCACTTCAAGTAAAGGTCTCATGATTTATCTACTTTATTGATGATATTTGTATCAAGTGGAAGGCAAGTGGAAGGAAATATACAATGCTTTGGATGTGAGAATAAATTTTTAGGAAAAATTATTTTAAGTGGGGGGATGTGTAACGCATTGTACTATAAGTTGATCTATTCATTTCCTCACCCTTTTTAGGTGCGTAACTTTTGGGTAGCGGATTGACTAGATGTATGTACATTATCTTGTTTGTTTGCATAACGATTGTATTTCAAGCCTAAGAATTTGATTGTGAGTTTTGCTTACTGAACACAGCCCTTCTCGAAACCTCCGGCTAGTTCTAGAATAGTAATCACCTCGTCACCTCTTGTTTACCTTTGTTCTGATCGGTTGTTAATTGCTAAAGAGATGTACCGAGAATATTCTCTTATGATTTACGTAATTCTTGTTCTGGATGATTCGACGAAATTTTGTATAAATAAGAATCTTAATTAGATTTAGGGGGTGTCAACATTTCAAGAGTCAACATTTCGAGAGTCAACATTGTTTCCAGAGTCTAGTAATTGTACTATTGAGCCGTCCTACAAACATTGTAGAGTATAGCCCTTTTGTTGGATTAAACAGTTTGAAATTGTTACTTGCGGACTTCGGATTTATTTTCTACGGACGAGTCGTGTGATTGGCTGTGAATATTTTTAATACCCCTAGACAAACAGAGCCTAACAGATTACCACCTCACCAGCAAATCTGTTACAGGGAATAATAGCATGTCTTATAATCAGTTACCAACGACAAACGAAGTACAATGGTTCACAGAGTTCATTAACTGGAACTATGAACGAATGAAACAGTCCACCAATAAATTATATATATACCTTCCAGATATGAACAGTCATGATTTCACGACGCTGGCATTACTCACAAAAACACACAGGGAGCAGCTTTCTCAAAACGGAAGTCAGATAACGGTGCGCTCTGTGAGAAAAGCTGACACAAAACATAAACCGGCACACAAAGTTACAGCCCCGAAACAATTTACTAGTAATTAATGTACACCATAAACACGTTAGGCCCAGCTGAGACAATCCTCTCTATCCGCAGGAATCTCAGGACGGAATGCTTTGTCTAGATTATTTCATCTGAGACTGACTGTGTAGAGAGGAGATTTTAGACAGAATCTATTTATCCTGCAGAAAAGTTAGATCTAGATCTAGGTCACAGATTCTTGCTTCAGGTGAATTACGAGACGGCACCGTGGTTAGAACATTAACGTCTGTTCTAATTCTCTGTTTAGATCCAGAACCGATCCAGAACCCATTAAGCTTTCCCAAACGGTTTTCCCCGATCAGTTTACAAAGAACAAAGGAAGTGCAGTTCTGATCATAGCCACAGTGTACGCAAGATTGAGCTTTTTTTTAAAACCGTGTGTGGATACTTCGAGAAGTCGTTTCTTTGGGCAATGTTCTACCACGCCGCAAGGTCAATACAAACAATAGGCTGCAATTCACTACGCTTGGTTCGCTAAATATCCATTTATAACATTTCATATTAAACGTCTAATGATTTTCACCATGGGCAATTAACCACGTAGGCATCCATTCGTGTGTGGAAATCTAGGCGCAGCATTTCCACCGTCTCGTTGTTGTGTGCATCAGAGAGAATCCTTCCAGTTGGAATAAATCATAGGTTTAATTGAAAAGTCCAAATCAAACGGCGTGAGATTAAACAGGTATCTTTAAAGAATGTTAGAAACAAATGTAAGTGAGAAGTCAAAGACGAATGTAACATATTACTGATAGCTTAGTATAACAATAGGCAAAGAACAAGAATTCAATATGGTTACCGCGACATCATAAATCACTGTACTGGCCTAGATATTACCGCTAGGGGAATTCCCTGACGCTGGCTCTGGTACTTAGAACATTACTACAGGCACTGATATTGATCAGAATGCTCCTTGAATATTCCATGTAAAAGGCCTAACTTCAGATCTAGGAGCTCGGAATAGGTTATCAGCTACACCATTGTGTGTCGGTGTCAGTTTGATGTGGCCGGCTGAAACAGGAGTCATGTATATATTATGGTATCCCGCCCTGTCTAGTGCGTGGCAGCACATAAAATTGTCAGACATCAGTCTTGTGGCCTGTCCACATTATAGACTATAATTATAGTCTGACGTTGGATGTTAAACCAACTTAACTACAATAACGATAAACAACGCCATGATTATGCTGTGCCTAAGGATTGTTTTGTCAAGATACTTAACTCTCTTGATACTCTTCTTCCATTCGCTTCAATCAGTCAATGCCATTTCACTGTCGACTGCGGTAATTAAAACTCGTGTACGCACCAACATTGATTAAAGCCATAGAGGTGAGTGATAGTGATACCGGTAAACACCGATACACACGCGCCGCACCACACCGCACGGCACCGGCCTCAAACAGAAAACACAGGCCTTGCCATGACGGGGCACATAGCGAAGGCGGAGACGACAGGTTAGGAAAACTGCATCGCCAGCCAATCAGATCATCCCACTAGATTTACGGAGCCAATAAGCGATCAGAAAACAGCAAGCATAGAGATGTGATTCGGTCATCTGTAACCATCATGTGAACCTCAAAGCGAAGTACTCTCAGTTTTTTTAGTAGGAACGTACCGACGTTTTCTTTGCATTAAAATAATTTTATTTTATTACTCTCTCTCTCTCTCTCTCTCTCTCTCTCTCTCTCTCTCTCTCTCTCTCTCTCTCTCTCTCTCTCTCTCTCTCTCTCTCTCTCTCTCTCTCTCTCTCTCTCTCTCTACACACACACACACTCCCCCCTAGCCCCGATCTTCTAAAAGAAAAGAAAATAAAGGCCGAGCCGTTCAAAAACTTGGCTTACATAGAAATACATTTGCAACAAAACGTAACTACTATCCCTGCCTGAAAACAAAAGTTATTACCCCCCCCCCCCCCCCCCGCCACACACTGAACACCCCCCGCCCCTCCAAACCGATTCCTGCCTGGAAGACCGCTGTAATACTATACTGGCGTATATAGCCCCTATAATTGTGACTTATCTGCCTCCAAGTGGGGCTGGGTTTCGCCTGTCTTGTTAAACTATCCTAGCTCCACTAGCTCCACTAACTGCAGTGATCCTCCTGTAATCGTGTGCTTTGATATCTTGGTTTGTAGCAGGCCATTAATATCATCTCGTCAGTCTCGACTTACAGTGGGTCTACCCCAGTGGTATTATCACATTATGGTCTACCCTAACATTAGGCGCACACCTTCTAGGTACATCTCTGTCTCTTTCTAAGTGTACTATATTCATCTCTCTCTCTCTCTGGCTTCCGACGCAGGAGGTCTCCGTGGTACGAGTCCCGACGATTTCGCTCCCTACTGGTTGGGTCGGTGTCAGTTTAATGTGACCGGCTGAGACAGGAGTCATGGTATCCCCGCCCTGTCTCGTGTGTAGCAGCACATAAAATTGTCCACAATATAGACTATATAGTCCTGATTTTGGACGTTAAACCAACTCAACTTAACTCCTACTCTGACGGCCAATTCACATTTGTTTCCTTGTTTATTTTTGGCCTAGCGTCCAACATCAAATTAACAGCAGTTCCAACTTTGCTGTCTGGTGGTCCCTTTTCCAGCCTCGACCATATTCTGTGGGCAAGGTGCTATACTCTACGCGTATACGATACTCCGGTAGTTGTTTATACCGAAACCTCCTGAATACAACAATCCACAGCGCAACCAACTGAACAATCTGGCTCCTCTTCCAACCTGGACCATACTGTTGACTCGGAACGTATCCATAATCTGTGGTCACGTGACTTCCTACTCTACGGCGCCGTAGATCAAACTTTGTAACTCCTTCAACCCTTGTCTGAAGAGCTCTCGTCCGGTCCTCAAATATATATATATATACACACACACACACACCCATCCAGACCAAGTGAGCCCCTCCCACTCTACTACAAACGAGTCTACGAGACTACCCTGTGTTCGCCCGGCCCGCCACAACACGCCTGGGGTCCACCGTCTTGCGATACAGGCTATGCTCTCCAAGCACAGCAACATCAAATAAAGTACTGGCCAGTCGGCAGACAACCTAGCCCTAAACAATAATTCTTTTCTCAGAAAATATCACACACTGACTTTCAAGTGGCACTCAACGCAATCTGATATTCTTTTTCGAAGTCCGCGGTGACATGACAAATATGCTATTACAAAACAGTATGTTTTATTAACAAAAACGTCCACCTGCCTCAGCGAAACAAAATGTCAGCAAATGTGAAGAAATAAAGCCAATGTAAGATCCTACCGCCTGGGTATGAAAACCGCAGTCTCTTAGACACCATTATGTAAACTGCTTTTTACTGTTAAAAAGTTGTGTTTTTTTTAATGGAAGTCTGTAAACTATGTTCGATGCTTTTTCCTACTCCTGTTCTTGCTGATGCTACTGTTGCTGCCCATGTACTGAAACTGCTGCTGATACCACTACTGCTGCTGCTACTACTACTGCTACTACTACTACTACTACTACTACTACTACTACTACTACTACTACTACTACTACTACTACTACTACTACTACTACTACTACTACTACTACTACTACTACTACTACTACTACTACTACTACTACTACTACTACTACTACTACTACTACACTACTGCTGCCTGCAGCTGCTGCTGCTACTAAAACGTACCCCCCCCCCCCCCACATCACCTGGTGGAGCTAATCCCCCACACCTGGGATGCCAGAGTGCCACTTACCTACCTGGCCCCCGTGCCCTTCACGGATGTTAAACAAACCTGCGGTCCCCCCCCCCCCCTTTACATCACCTGGTGGAGCTAATCCCCCACACCTGGGATGCCAGAGTGCCACTTACCTACCTGGCCCCCGTGCCCTTCACGGATGTTAAACAAACCTGCGGTGTCAGGATTCGCACGGCCCTGCAGTGAAGGCCGCGGGTTCGTACTCCTTACACGGTTTTCTTGTTTACTTTCCTGTCTTTGGGAACGGCGAGGAGCTCAGTGGGTAGCGCTATTGTCTTAGTATTGGGAGACCCGTAGTTCAAATCCCATGTAGTGGCCCTGTTTGTGTATTGTTATAAGAGAAGCTAAGGGCTTTTCACGCATGCACGTTCACTTTAAGCCGAATTTTGAAGGTCTTGCGTAGGGTTAACACGTTTTTGTATTGTTTTTGTGTATTGGCTTTCCGTTGCCCATTAAAATCAGCTGCTGTTCTCCACAACACTGTGTACAAAATCAACATAACACGAACTGAGAAAACGCAGGAGCTTTATTTCTGCTGAATTAATAAATAAACCTTCAGATTAAGCTGCAGGCATGAATAGAGTACCGAGACTTTTTAAACCAAGTAATTTACCTTCTAAGATGCTTTGTAGTTGTGTACACATTTATGCAATTAACACCAAAAACAGAATTTAATACGATAACTTGGGTTCCAGTTCTCTATAGAGGGATGGAGAGAATTCTCTCCCACTCTCCGGGTTTAACGTCTCCTATGTTCCCCTGGGGGATCCTATACCGCGACAGCTTGGGACTCCAGATAGAAGTCTATTTATAGCACATGTATAAATCTATCTGCTATAGGTTTAACCTACCGACTTGAGCAGATTGGACAGTTTAACAGGCAGTTTGAAAGGATAGGAAATGATGCAGGTACCGGGACCGAGAAACTTTCTTTTGTTTTGCCCAAGACTTATCACAAGTAGGCTATACAGGTATCTTGATGGAGGGGAAACAACTTTATGTTTCTGCGTTGAGCTTGAAGTCATATACATTACCTCCCTTTGCAAACATTATCGTGTTTTTTTCGTCACACCTTCAGCCCATAGTCAAATTAAATATGTTGTTTACAGTTATCTAGAGTCACATTGCGTGATGTGTAGTTATCTCTGTTTGTAAATACAAACTGCACTTGCTCCCACTTCGAATACTGTCATTTCTTTGCTACACACAACACTCGTTTGTTTCTGTTGATTTTTACCACTGAGTGACAGGTTTTAAGAGGGGGGGGGGGGGGGATTAATTGGTGTTGTGCTGAACAATGCAACAATGTGGTCTTTTTACTAATGGCTTCAGCCTCAAAAGCTTAACTCTCCTGGCGTATCTCTCTCTCTCTCTCTCTCTCTCTCTCTCTCTCTCTCTCTCTCTCTCTCTCTCTCTCTATCTATCTATCTATCTATCTATCTATCTATCTATCTATCTATCTATCTATCTATCTATCTATCTATCTATCTATCTATCTATCTATCTATCTATCTCATCCATGATGAAGATTACAGAGTACAGCCAGTGTGGACAACTGAACTCAGAACAGAAACAGCAAAACCTATTTGTGGCAGCACGACTGTAGAGTGACGATCTAACACAGCTGTCCGTGTCATCGCCACAGTTAACTTATGACAACCAGAAATAGCGATGCCGCAATCTTTATTTATCACAACTAACCAAATAAAAACAAAACACTCACACACAAAACAGATTAATTTATAGGCTTCAAACGTCAGATACTCTAATAATAATTAAATCAATGAACGTTCCCACGATTTTGGTCGCCGATTACTAAATTTAGAAGCTACCCTATTTTTGGATGTCACATGGTCTGTCTGTCAACTTGAATTGAACCAGGAGAAATCGCCTCGAGTGACGCACAACTTATCGGGAATCGCCGATATCTGACAGCGCACCGAGTACAGTTGGCGCGCAATCCTCGCTCACGCACACATGCTAAGCTCATTAGACGCCTTGTAACTCATAATGATGGTTATGTTATTTTAAGCGTTTTGTGGCTCCATAACTTTAGGATATAGCGAAACAAACAACTAAATTGATAGAAATTCAACAAAACAAAACAAAACAAAAAAACCCAAAAAAAAGAGTGTGTGTGGATCTATCTGGCTTCTCTTGCCATACTTATTCACACGTAAGCGGAAAAATTGTGCATCGGGTCGTCTAGAAAGTATTTTTACTGTTTCTATCGTTTAATAATAATTGAGTGAAACACATTCCCTAGATAGCTTTATGTACTGTTTTGTGAGATCGCCCGCCCACATGCTCAGCTAGCTAAGCATGTGGGCGGATTTTTATCACTGTTGTCCCTCCTTGTTGTTTAATGTTCAAGTTGCAAAACAATGGTCGTGGTAAAACTTAACTATAAAGGCGGGGTCGATAATAGCCACAAAAATGTAAAGTTGGGCAAGTTTTACGCCCGTGAGTATCTTTACGAATCCGCTGAGGTTCGAACTGCAGGCCCCCTGCTACCTGAAGGTGTAGGCGGACTGGCACTGTCACAGCTTTGGTCGGGTAGAGCCGAGCTCTTCCAGATTTGGCGTCAACTTGGTCTCAACAAAGATCCTTATACGGCGACACAGTGACAAGAGTCACCAAGTTCCAGTTTGTGGCAAAAGCTATCGATCGACTGTTCTGAAAATAATGTGTTCTGTTGTAAGTCTTGTATCGTCTATAAAGTAATTAATAATGGGGCTGTGGATAGGTTTGGCTCCGCCCACACATGAGACAGGTGGGCTTGGCTCCGCCCACACGTGCGACACGTGGGCGTATTGTATGTGCCATGGAGTTGCCTTGTACCATAGGAACAGTCTTCTTGTTGTGATATGTGATGTCCAACTTGGACCAGGTTCCTGTAAAACTATAGAGCCTGGCGTGAGAATAACAAAGGGGACGTTGCATTTTGTTACAGGCAAAACAATACTGCTACCACACCTTATGTCCAGAACCTTCTCCCAGAGTATGCGGTACACTACATGTATCACTAACACTATGGCTCGTCCCGCCTTCATTATTCGATGTTGCGGTAAGTACGTGTCATGAGACGGTGGGCGATCTCTGCTAAGTTACTTTAAAGTGGCACTAATCAGCCTCTGTCAGTCAGGGGCACAGATTATATAAGGTCAGGGGTGATGCTCGGGCTTACTAAACCCAGGGACGCAGAGACAGGCCCGCGCTTCCACTACAGGTATCCGCCGACATGGGGCAGGGCATGGGGTAGGACACGTCCTACTGCAGTAGCCAGTACCTAATCATTGAGACACACGTGATAACACTGAGAGAGAGAGAGAGAGAGAGAGAGAGTGAGAGAGAGAGAGAGAGAGAGAGAGAGAGAGAGAAAGAGAGAGATAGAGAAGAGGGTGGGGGGAGGGGGGGAAGATAGGCTTGAAATATAAAACACAAATAAGTTTTAAAATCCGCTTATCAGTTGCGACTGATTCTGCTGTGTTCCAGTATTACAGACGGCCTAGAATTCTCCAGGCTCTTCACAGTTTTCTGACTACGAGAATTCCCTAACCTTAGAGTGAGAGCTTTGACACTTCTACGCTGAGGCACGTATAGCTAACCTCGTAACACATGTGTCGGTATTTGAGAGTTTCGTCACGCGTTGAGATGTAACTCTCGGTTTGGCGAGATATCTAACATTGAGTTCTTTAGTTTGTTTTTATCTTGCGCCTTGCAAGGCGTGATGGTGGACGCGTTCCAAGACGGCTGTCTGACAATAAAAGCGTACGTAGAAACAGAGCGGCCAAACGGAGAGTTTTATTTCAGAAAGTTCTGACACCAAATCTAGAAGTAGGGAAGGTGACATTATTGGGAATCGAACACGGGACCTCCAATTGTAAGTTACACGCCCCACCGACTAGTCTACCTCGCCATCATTTGAATCAGATATAGATAGATAGAAAATAGATAGATAGATAGATAGATAGATAGATAGATAGATAGATAGATAGATAGATAGATAGATAGATAGATAGATAGATAGATAGATAGATAGATAGATAGATAGATAGATAGATAGATAGATAGATAGATAGATAGGATAAGAAATAACACTGAACATGGCTATAATTCTATACGTGGATGTATGACTTAACTGATCAATCGAACTGACCGGCTGATGGACAAGCTGGTGGACAGGCTGACTGGACAGGTGGGCGGGAGAGTGCCTGGGCTGTGTGGCCCGTGACGTGTGACTGATAGCTGGATTAACAGAGAGCTCGCGCTGAGGCGGGATGGCGTTAGATAAGAGGGAGGGAGGAGAGAGAGTGAGGGGGTCCAAATAAAGTTGATACTCATCTTGGAGATGTTTGGAGGTAAAGTATGGATTGGGCATCTGTAGAGAGAGGGGGTCGGGAGAAAAGGAGAGGATAAGAGAGAGAGAGAGACAGAGAGAGAGAGAGAGAGAGAGAGAGAGAGAGAGAGAGAGAGAGAAGGAAACAGGATCCATACGAAAGTTTCTGACATAATATCAGAGTGAACAAACTGCTTAACTGATTAAATTCAGCTTTGGCTGTTACACAAGAAGGGTGCGTAAAATTATAAGCAACACTTTAAACCGTAACGTTGTTAAATTAAGACCAGATAAAGTTCTCGACAACAACAAAACAACAGAATCGCGTATCTAAACCACAATGGAACGGGAATACACAGAACGCTTGCTGGAAAATCAAGCGATTATCGACAGCCAAAGTACGCACCATACAAATCAATGACTACATCATATCCAAATAATATTGTAATAAAATCATGGTGGGACTAGGCAATATATTACTTAGCTAAGGCTATAAACATTGGCTTGGCCTTGTAACAGTTGTGAAGGCTAAAAAACAAAACACAAAAACAAAACTAACCAAGCGACCAAGGCCGCGAACCAGCCGACAAAAGGCTGGAGCTGACGGGACATGTAACCCCAGATGTCCTGCTAACCAGATCACTGTCTCACGGCTGTCTGGACATTTTTGCGGGGCAGGGAGTGAAACAGCGTACTGGGCATGCTTGTCAAGTCCTCAGCCTCTTGTTGGCCTGCCGTATTGTCTGTCTGTACGCACGTCTCCGTTATGTACGTAGGTCGCTCTCTTTTCTCTCTGTCTCTTTCTTTTTTTTCTCCATCTTCTTCTTTCTTTCTCTCTCTCTCTCTCTCTCTCTCTCTCTCTCTCTCTCTCTCTCTCTCTCTCTCTCTCTCTCTGGGGGGCGAGGTGGCCCAGGGGTAGAACATCGGCTTCCGACGCAAAAGGTCCCAAGTTCGAATCCTGGCGGTTGCGTTCCCTACTGGTTATCAATCTATCTATCTATCTATCTATCTATCTATCTTCTATCTCTCTCTCTCTCTCTCTCTCTGTATCTCTCACCCTCTGTTCTCCTATGACTGTCTCTGTTCATATTTCGCCACTTTCTCCAACCGCTCTCCGTCCCAGCTACTGAGCTCACGCAAACCGCTCTGACCCGGCGTGAGGACAGTAGGACAACACGTCCTGTGGGAGTCCCCAGGTCTCGTCGACTGACCGCTCACTGACCCGCCGGCCGTCCTCACACTGGCTCAGTCGCCACAGCCTGGCGGCAACCAGGACCCGGCTAGCTCAGGGGATAGCGCTCTCGCCTAAGGAGCAAGAGGTCAAGGGTTGTTACGATCATCGCCGTTTCTAATTGTGAGTGTGTCTGCTTGAAAATAGGTTGGATTTGATACCGTAAAAAACAAGGTAAAAGGGTTGTTGCTACCAATAACATTATGCAATTTTGCACGACTTTTCCAGTAATGAATGAAAACATAAAACAGTTGTGTCGCGGTCGTTTCGTTAATTGATCGCGCGCAGAGGTGGGAGTGCGGACAGAAGTAGTAGCAGGTGTAGAGCAGCACAGTGTACTACCTGGCCTGGAGTGAAAAGCTTGTCCCACCACTGGGTACCCTGGATGATGATGATGATGATGATGATGATGATGATGATGATGATGATGATGATGATGATGATGATGATGATGATGATGATGATGATGATGATGATGATGATGATGATGATGATGATGATGATGATGATGATGATGATGATGATGATGATGATGATTTCAGTATTGATAAAAGAAATTATTACACTGATAAAGAAAAAATTATTGCAATGTAAGCAATTATGATTTAGATCATAATGATTATCGTAGATGTGATGATATAAGAGAGAGGATATAATATGACGCAAGAGATATCATTTTACGTGATTTAGAATAAAAAAAATGTGTTACGTTTAAAACAAAGAAGGGTTGGCAATATTCCATCTATCATCATCAAATTGACTGGTTCTGTTAACCTGCGATCAATCAAGCCCTCCACTCTGCCAGCCCAAGCTATGAGGATCCGATTCTAGCACTGATCCCACTCCACCTGTCTGGGTGGGATTCAGAGTCACGTGATCAGCTGCAGACTTGCTGCACGTTGCCCATAGGTTGCCTTTAGTCGTTATTTTTATTTCGTAAACTATGCATTTTTAGAGAGGAACCCGGGGTCACAGGTTTTTAAATAATTACACAAGATCACATTTTCTTTAAATATTTACACAAGATCACAGTTCTTTAAATAGTATTTACACCTTAATATATTCAAGGGTCAATAAACACGAAGCGCATGACAAATTGTTCATCAGTCACCAACTTGATCTAAGGAACCAAGGAATGGGGAAAAGAAACCAACGACCTCCCGTTCATCAGTCCAGCGTATTAACTGACTGAGCTTTCAGCCCTCCTCGATCAACTTGGAGAGACCATCAAGTTATTGCTTCTTTCTTTTCGTGTGTGTGCTTTCCCGATTCCTGGGTTATGCGTTACTTTTTACTACAATAGACGGCACTGTTTACTCCCGCATATATCGTAGTCAATATTCATGGTTCTATAATCTCATTATTTCGCAATTGACAGACAGACAGACAGACAGACTGAGTGGACGGTCTTTACTTTCTATCATCTGTTTCTCTCCCAATATATTTCTGTCTCTCTATCACTATCTCTGTGCCTACCTATCTGTTTATCTGTAATGTCCATCTGTGATTCGATTGATCTGTGGAACGTTCTCGCTACCCCTACCTCTTTTTTTAAATCCTTTTCCACCAATCTATGTGCAACAATATACCTTTTCTCCCTCAATAATTCCTCCTTGAATCCTTCTATCTGTCTGTGACTCCCTTTATCTATCTTTCTTTACCTCTCACTCAATCTCTACCAGCCTACCTATCTGCCTATCTATATATTTATGTTTTTGAATCCTTCTGTTTGTATGTCTTTCTGTCTGTCCTTTTCCCTCCGTCTGTCTGTCTGTCTATCTGTCTCTCTCTCATCCTCACCCTCCTCCTCCTCCTCCTTCTTCTTCTTCTTCTTCTCTCTCTCTCTCTCTCTCTCTCTCTCTCTCTCTCTCTCTCTCTCTCTCTCTTCTTCTTCTCCTCCTCCTCCTCTTCCTTCTTTCCGAAGTCCCCCACCCTGTACTAGCCTAACTCGCCATCACCCAGACCTAGCATAAAGCACTCAGACAGACCTGAGATCTGTGCCCCGTCACCGTGCGAACTGACAAACGGAAGACTTCCCTAGGTTTCCTAAACAGTTTGTCCACACAGCCCAACATGGGTTACCATCTGTCGAGGCTCGAACCGCATACCTTCCACTCGCAAGCCCAGTGTTCTAGCCATTGAGCTTGAAAGACAGTTTTTTCTAATCCGGACCTACATCTCCTGGAACGTCACTTGCAACTTAAATTTTAAAAAATCTGACGATAATAATTCTATTTAATTTTCTCAGGAATGAGTAGAGAGAGAGAGAGAGAGAGAGAGAGAGAGAGAGAGAGAGAGAGAGAGAGAGAGAGAGACATAGAGGTAGATTAGGCAGACCAAGGGAGATAAAGAAAAGTTTGTGTGTGTGTGTAATGGTAAAAAAAAAAACCCACACATTTTGATATAAGATTTTCATTTCAATGGAGCAATGTGTACTAAAGTATTCACAGTTGTGCAAAAAGTCCGTCTTACAGCTCAGTTTCATGTGGTTTGCATGCCCTCTCGCAACGCTTGAGTGAGGGGTTAGATAACGATCTAAAAACCCAGGTCCTCCCCGCCGAAAAGCCCCAAAGTTAGAGATGTAGGCTAAAGTTTTCCTTTCTCTCAACTGTTTTTTTTACTTTAAAAAAGTAAGGAGAATAAAAACTGAAGTGCACTAAATCAAAATACAAAATGAGAGAGAGAGAGAGAGAGAGAGAGAGAGAGAGAGAGAGAGAGAGAGAGCAGAGACAGACAGACAGACAGACAGCCAGAAAGACCTGCAGATACCGAGCGACAGAGACAGAGACGGGGATAGAGAGCCATACAGAAAAAAGGGAGAAAAGGAGAGAGGGAGAGAAAGGGGCAATTTTTTTTTAAGGGGGGGGGGGGGGGGGTGTGAGTTTTTTTGAGGGGGGGGGGAGCAGATATATTAATTGCCGACATAAACCTATGCCGCATCCTAGAGAGTGAAACTTTGCTAACTATAATTGTAACGCTTCATAGAACATTGCGCAATGATTTGTCACTAGCAGCGGAAATGAGAGATAAAGTTCCGCTGTACGTGCAACATAGTGCCGTGTTCTCATTTACTTATCAATGGTGATAAACTATTACATTCTGAGAGAAAAACACTGACACCAGCCCACCTACAGCGTGGGGACAACAGGTCAAATAGTTAGAGAGAGAGAGAGAGAGAGAGAGAGAGAGAGAGAGAGAGAGAGAGAGAGAGAGAAAGAGAGAGAGAGAAAGAGAAAGACATGCAGACGGATAATCAGAGAACGAGAGAAGAGATGCCAGCATGGACAGACAGGAGGCGGGAGGAAGAGGGAAAGTGATTGTTGGTTTGGAGGAGGGGAGACGTTGTTTTCCATAGCTAAGAATGAACATTGTTGTACAGAATTAACAGTCGATTCTCTTTCTGTTGGCCATAATCAACACTAACATTCATTTCCATATGACCTCTTTAAAAAATCACACAAAGGTGAAACTTAATTTTGTTAAATAACAGGCTACACTTATAGAACTACAATACACTGCTGGCGCTGAGATTAATAAAACCCCAGAAGTAAGCAGTGGCGCAAACGGTTACAAACCCAGTCAACCCAGTTCGTTGTCTCGGTTCGTGGTTAATTGGTGCGGCGAATTGCTTAATTCACTGCCATGAATGCTGGACAAAACGGAACAACATAAATTTAATAAAACTGGTAGATCAGAGAAGTGCGTACGCACGCACCACGCCGCACGAGATGTAATGTACGCGCACGCGCTGATATTGACTCTGCCACAGAGCTCTTTGATGATGGGTCTAATTATAGCATCACATTCAGGATCACGCATGGCCGCGTGTAGGAAGCACCAAGTATTTGCATACATCCCTACGAGGAGTGAAGCAAAATTATTTTCTAAAAAGAAGAAAAAAGAAAAATTAACAAACCCTGAGAGGGGAATATTGGAGAGACCCAAGGTTAGAACGAAATATAATATGCATACAGAGAAGGAAAAGAGTACAGAGAGACAGAGAGAGCAGAGAGAGAGAGAGAGAGAGAGAGAGAGAGAGAGAGAGAGAGAGAGAGAGACAAGTAGAGCTAGTTTTCCTCGATAGATTTTAAGAATATTTAAACACTTTTTCCTAAGTTTACATTTTAAAAAGTTTTTAAGATGTGTGGTATTCCAGACATTCGAGGTTGCACATCAGTTATTTGTACTAATTGTAGGGTAACAAAACACATTCCTTAGGCGCACACTGCACGCTCTTACAACACATCGGAGCTTGAATGACAAGGTCAACACACAGGTCAACACAGAACACACAAACAAATGAGCATGAAGGCAGCTAGACAGGCGATTGGAACTGACGTGTCTGAGATATTGGAAGTCAGTTATCGGTACTGAAACAGCTCACAAAAACCTTGTTAAGAGAATATTAACAACAACATCATCATCAACGAAACAAACAAACACAAAAAGTTTAATGTAAATAGACTGGCAGTATGCCTTCAGAAATCAATAGAACTCAAGAAAATTAAAAAAAAAAAAAAACGAAATGAGAAAATTACGTGGTCGATGTATTCACAGAAGGTCAATGTCAGACGAAACTGCAAGAAAAGCGCGGTCACCCCGCCTAAGTTGTTTTAGATTTTGAAACCTTGACACCGTTAGAAAGCCAAATTTCTGGCTATAACCGTGGGAATTACGGTCAAATAAAACGCATTAAATCAGATAATTAACGGGAAATTAGCATAGGTTATATTCGCTAAGAACGATAATCTAGCAGGGTATTCCTGGAGCACTTCGCAACAATCAATGTTCAACAACACGACTGACACACATATCTACTCAGCTCACTCTCACATATACACACACATATATTAAGCTCACTCATACACACACACAGATATCTACTCAGCTGATACACAAATATCTACACAGATGGCACACACACACATATCCACTCACCCGATGGCCGTGTCCGCGCCGCTATCCACAGTATCCGTATTGTCCTCCCCGCCCGCCAGCACCAGGCGAGTCAGCAGGAGGTCCCGCTCGGCCTTCACCTTGGCCAGCTCCGCGGAGAGGCGCTCCAGCTGCTGCTGCTGCAGGCGGATGACCTTGTCTCGCTCCTCCAGGAGAGACAGCACGCTCTGCTGGCACGCCGCGTCCAGTGACCCCAGCACGGGGTCAAGGTCGCACAGCCGCGATTGGCTGCTCGAGGACATCGTGACGGCGGAGTCTTTGCTCTGACTTGATTGGTCCAGTGGTCTTAACCACTTAATGGGAGATGATAAGTAGATCCACCCTGGTTGCACAGAAGACGTATCAACTCCTCTAGAGCGTGACTTCGTTTAGCCTGGATGCCGCAACACTCCTAGAGCACAGTTAGATCTGGACTGGTCCCCGCAACACTCCTAACTAGTTAGGTGTAGTCTAGTTAACCTGAATAGGGCCTCAGCCACTTAGATCTAAATAATAGTTAGAGCTATTTATTATAGTTCTGGTTGTGATGGCTGGTTTAATGGATTCAAATAAAAAAACAACTTTGCAACAGTTTCTAGAGAAAATGTTACTAAAATATCTAGTCTTATTATGGAGAGTATATAAGACCTTTGAAGGTAGGCGTATTCACAAGAAATGGCTTCAGTTAGCGTTTATTTACACGTCAATTTTCCCAACAGATGCCTGCTAGAGAGAATATTGGGCACTCCCTAACTTCACACGTGTGGGTGTCTTTTAGCTCCTCTTTATTTTGGCCTATATAAATTTGTCTTACATGTGTGTTAAAGAAGGGATTTGATTAATCTTCTTATTCAGGTACAGACACACGCAGATAAAGATATTATCAGTCTCAAAACATCCAAGCTGTTTAAAGTAAACATTGAAAAGAAAATTAATAAACAAGTTAAAGCAAAACACGAAAGAAGTCCCCATTTTGTGTTGACGATATAGTATTAATAAAAAAAACACCCACAAAAAAGTAATATAGTAGTGGTAGCAGTGGTAGTAGTAGTAGTAGTAGTAGTAGTAGTAGTAGTAGTAGTAGTAGTAGTAGTAGTAGTAGTAGTAGTAGTAGTAGTAGTAGTAGTAGTAGTAGTAGTAGTAGTAGTAGTAGTAGTAGTAGTAGTAGTAGTAGTAGTAGTAGTAGTAGTAGTAGTAGTAGTAGTAGTAGTAGTAGT
>RQTK01000051.1:472420-487518 GCA_003991915.1 Elysia chlorotica | reverse complement strand
GATGGTTGACACGATGGTTGACACGATGGTTGACACGATGGTTGACACGATGGTTGACACGATGGTTGACACGATGGTTGACACGATGGTTGACACGATGGTTGACACGATGGTTGACATGATGGTTGACACGATGATTGACACGATGGTTGACACGATGGTTGACACGGTGGTTGATACGATGGTTGACATGGTGGTTGACATGATGGTTGATACGGTGGTTGACATGATGGTTGACACGGTGGTTGACACGATGGTTGACATAATGGTTGACACGATGGTTGGCATATGGTTGACACGATGGTTGTCACGATGGTTGACACGATGGTTGACACGGTGGTTGATACGATGGTTGACATGGTGGTTGACATGATGGTTGATACGGTGGTTGACATGATGGTTGACACGGTGGTTGACACGATGGTTGACATAATGGTTGACACGATGGTTGGCATATGGTTGACACGATGGTTGTCACGATGGTTGACACGATGGTTGACACGATGGTTGGCACGATGGTTGATACGATGGTTGACACGATGGTTGACACGATGGTTGACACGATGGTTGACACGATGGTTGACACGATGGTTGGCACGATGGTTGATACGATGGTTGACACGATGGTTGAAACGATGGTTGGCACGATGGTTGACACGATGGTTGACACGATGGTTGACACGATGGTTGAAACGATGGTTGGCACGATGGTTGACACGATGGTTGACACGATGGTTGACACGATGGTTGAAACGCTGGTTGGCACGATGGTTGACACGATGGTTGACACGATGGTTGATACGATGGTTGACACGATGGTTGAAACGATGGTTGGCACGATGGTTGACACGATGGTTGAAACGATGGTTGGCACGATGGTTGACACGATGGTTGACATGGTGGTTAACATGATGGTTGACACGATGGTTGACATGGTGGTTGACATGATGGTTGACACGGCGGTTGACATAGGCCTGACTTTCTCGCCTGTCGTGCTCAGTGGAGACTATACGCTCTATGTACAGGCTATGTGGCCAAATGTTACTACACCACTCTTATGGTTTGTCCAAATGATGGACATAATCGTTGTGTATCGCGTGTATCTTTTAAACAAAACAAAAACAATATTTCTTTAGATCTGAGAAAGGAGAGATTTTTTTTTATCAAAGGTCGAATCAAAGAATTTTATTTAATAGAAACAAGTATACAGCGCATAGCAAAATTTGGAACGAAACGCAAGCAGATTGGAGACAGAAATACAATACACTGTGCGTAAGCTTATAGACATTCTCGTCGTGTTTTGGGGCTTACTTAGAGCCCGAAGAGGATAACATTAACAAGTAAAAGAAAAAGCAATTAAAAACTCGTCGCTCTGCATGTAGACAAACTTAATCCATGTTCTAGATGCTAGGCCTGTTGTAGCCAGTTAAATGAGAGCAAGACAGCAGGCTGGTAAGGTGACAGCCAACCCTTTAACCCCTTCGTGACGGAGCTATAATCTATTTCCAACCGCCATGGTGGGCCTTATTCTGGTTACTCATGACGGACGCATTTTGGTAAAATTATCAGTGGTGCTAGTAAAACGCTTGTGACTTTCTTAAAATTGTCATTAGGCACATGCATGATACACTTTTATAGCAAACTGATACAATTTTTTTTATTCCAATGGTATTGAAAAGCATTAAGAAAATGAAAGATAGGAAATATAATATAAAAATTAAAAAAATAAATGTGGGGGAAATTAATTCAACATACAAAAAGAGGGGGAAAAATGGCCATCCGAATCAGAGCTGGACGATTCAACTTAATTCTCTGACCCAGAACCTTCTTATAAATTTGCGTCTTCTAAATCAGTGTTATCATCCAACCCGTTTAACATTTGGACCACTGCGTCTCTTTCAAAAATGGTCCTTGTTGGCTGTTTTCCAGTGAAGGCTCCATCGCGACTTGAAGTTTGAATTTCGTGAAGGGAACGAAGAAGAAAGAAGGCAGAAACCGTAGCATTAGAGGTAGGAACACACTCAAAAATTTACTCTAAAGAATTGAAGAGTGGTATGATTCGTACATAGCTAAGTTCAACTATGCGATCGGCTTTTTGTGACTCTTTTAGTGACTACGTAAAAAACACACGTACATTGTACGTCTAAACGTCATGGGGAATGTCCAAATAGGAGGATTTGAGGACGTTCAATATAAGCGTATATGGGCTAGGCATCTTGTCACGAAAAAATAGGACGTACGGCGAACGGTGTTTGTCACGAAGGGGTTAACAATAATTGAACACATCTCTCGTCTGAGGTAGAAGAAAAAATAACACTGAAGGTCCAGATTTTAGACCAAATTGATCAATAATTACAGCACTGTTAACACGTGGAACTCACTGAAACTACGCAACATAGGCCTAAGGCTGTAAGTACAATGTTGCGCTAGCTTACAACTCATCGTAATATAGACTCTATATTATACGACCAAGAAGGCTTACGCCGTTAAGTACAATGTTGCGCTAGCTTACAACTTATCGTAATATAGACTCTATTATACGCCGACGAAGGCTTACGCTGAGTCGGAAGCTACCGCAAACGTTGTAACTACGACCCCTAGCCAAGAGGTCTTTGGTCTGATTGAAGCCAGTTTCACCTTTGACCTAGTTAGGTTACCTTGACCCTGCTCAGCGTGAAACATAAAATCAGCAGTCACATCAGCCAGTGCAGCCAGTTGGCGGCGGACTATCACTGAATTTCAGTCACCCGATATTCGACTCTCAGTACATTTGCGGTTAAATTACTAGATCTAGATCTAGATATCTACATTTTCAGACTGCGGCTTTGTGTTCGTCTTCTCAAGTAGAAGATTTGATAATTTTCTGTAGTGTCTTGTGAGAAATTTTGAACCTTAAAAAATGGCAGGGACTGAGGCCAAGCCCAACCAAAGACAAGTTTTGATTGCCATGGATGAAAGTCATCATTCAGACGACGCTTTCGATTGTAAGTGGATAACGTTTGTCTAATCATACATGCCATAAAATGCATTTACTATCAAGAGTCTAGCTTACAAATTACCAAGCATCAGTAATAGTAATTTTATATCTAGATCTAGCTCATAACCCTGAAAATTGTAAATCTACCACTTTCTAGAGAATCTAGATACAATCATTCAACATTATAGATCTAGATTAGATTTACACCGGTAATCTAAATAATTATAGTAGATCTAGATCTATGATCTAAATATAGATCGAGATCTAGATATATTTACGTACAATATAGATACCCAGTCATCCATGCTTTCCTCATTCTTTTTCATTCACAATGCCCTCTATCTGTTTACCACCCCTTCACTCTTCTCCCTCCTTCCCTCTTTCATCCCACTGTACTTCCTTCCTCATAATTATTCACTTTTGACGGTGCCTCTCTGTTTCTATCATTGTGAAGTTTTATTTGTCTGTCTCTTATATATCCACCCCCTCCCCCTTTCTCTCTCTCTCTCTCTCTCTCTCTCTCTCTCTCCCAACATTGTATTTTTTCCTTCCTTTTTTTCGCAATGAAGAAACACGAGCTAGAATCTAGTCATATAACTTTTCTACCCGCCCACTGTGTAGTGTGTACAAATATTCCCAACACAAGTTCGGTCTCCCGTATTCTAATGTATAACACATGCGCTGTCACACTGGAACGAAATGGTTGGTCTCTATAATGCTAGACAACTAAGACTAACACTACGTAAGCGAGTTAAGTTTTTGGTGTTGCCAGCTAGATCTAGACCTAGACCTATGCTCACCAAGCGACAAGTGAATGGATGTTCTGCTTCACGCTACACGCCTGCTTAATATTACCAGAGACCGTGAAATAGTGAGAGCTTTCACGGGGAGAGTTTTGCGTATATGGGTTAGGAAAATTAAGACCGCTCCTTCCTTCTTTAACCTTAGTTAAAACTAGTCTGAATATTACTCAACCGCCTGAATTTCAAGAAAGACATAGAACGACCACGCGTCACGCTAGCTCCCCTTATGTTACAATACACTGTGAGCTCTTTTTGTGAGACGTCTCGCTAAAATCTATTCTCTTTGGTACTACGCTATGGTATCCCCGCCCTGTCTCGTGATGTGGCAGCACACAAAATTGCCAGGCACCAGTTTTGGGACCCGTCCACAATATGGCCTATATAGTGCTGACGTTGGACGATAAACCAAGTCAATAACAACTCATAATATATCAAGAACGAGAAGCTGACTTACTTTCACATGACTTCCCCAGCTTGTATCAACCCAGCCAACACATTGTGCCCGATATAAAAGTACATACATGTGCATTGTGCCCGATATAAAAGTACATACATGTGCATTGTGCCCGATATAAAAGTACATACATGTGCATTGTGCCCGATATAAAAGTACATTAGTGCATTAATATAACCTTGATGTTTAGATGCTCAGAAAAAAGAGACCACCCACCCCACTGTTCCCGCTGTTTGCCCGATAGACAAGAGTCACAAGACCTGGAGGCCCATGTCAAATGATCTTATCAAATGAGCCAAGCCCTAGTGTTTAGTCACACATCACTTTGTAAAGCGTTGCGTTATAGAGATACATAAATTGGACATGGGTCTTTACCATCAGGATTGGAAAGCAGGCTCAAAACGTCAAGGGCATGCTCAAAACTCGACTCAGCATAATAAAATTCATTAAATTCAAAATGACTCTCTGAAACACTTACGTGTTTTTTTTTGGGGGGGGGGGTCAACTAATCATAATTATTTTAACTAAATGAGTCAAGCCCTAGTCGTGGTTTAAGCCCTCACTCTCACTCATTGATCACTCATTAAAAAAAAAAAAGAAACAAAAAGGGCAAAAATAATATATCGCCAGAAAAACAACGTTAAATTGGGACGGTACATTTTTTCAACCATATCTGCGATTTCAATTTTGTCCCAATAAAATAACTTCAATTCGTGAAAACTCTGAAAGATTTTCATTAGAAAACACATGTGGTCGCCTCTGGCAGTCTTCGCTTTGAGGATATCGGTTAACACTTGTCGGCCGATTATTGCTCGAATACTCTCCTTTGAACCTGGGCTAAATTAGTAAATAGAACTATGGCTCAACATTAATAGTTCAGAGGGTCGGAGTTCATCCCGAGTGAAGGTTTGGGCTCAAGATAAGCTTCGAGTTGAGATAATTATAACCGTCTTGACCAAGATCTAGTCCGCCATAGTTGTCAGATTCTTTTAAATGTAACATGTAGGTCAAGTAGTCGAGGTCTTCGGTTGTTGTTGTTTTTCTGTTTGTTTGTTTGTTTTTTTTAGGGGGGGGGAAGGGAGGAGGGGAGACAGACAGACTGATATATAAAGACAGACAGACAGACATAGAGGGAGAGAGAGACGGAGAGAGACAGAGAGAGAGGGAGAGACAGAGAGATAGAACAGACATACATATAGGCAGGCAGATGGTACTTAATCTAACAAGACTTCTCAAATCTGGTAAGCTTAGACGGCCTTCTGCCACAACCAGTGGCTACCGTTCCTTCAGATTAAGGGGGGGGGGGTGGTGGCCCAGGGGTAGAACATCGGCTTCCGACGCAAAAGGTCCCGAGTTCGAATCCTGGCGGTTGCGTTCCCTACTGGTTGGGTCGGTGTCAGTATAATGTGACCGGCTGAGACAGGAGTCATGGTATCCCCGCCCTGTCTCGTGTGTGGCAGCACATAAAATTGTCAGACGTCCGCCTTGGGGCCCGTCCACAATATAGCCTATATAGTGCTGATGTTGGACGTTAAAACCAAACCCAAACCTTCAGATTAAGGAGTGGCCCCATAAAAGGACAACTAGCAATGTGTATCATCGAAGCTAAGAGTACGACTGTAAAAGTTGTCCCCTAGTACAGTACTGAGTTGGATCTAGACCCAGTTATGTACGCTTAGATCTAGACCTTACTGGGTAGGCTAGGCCCCTGGCTGCCACTGTTATCACCGCCACACGCGCGCCTGGTCTACTGTCAGTGTGGACTACCCGGACATGACACGGCGTTATAATGTATGACGTGATACTAACACAGTCAGTTTGCTTGGGTTTAAAAATTTAGATAATAGAAATACAAAACAACGTATTATAATATGGGCACCGGTGGTCCAGGGGTGGTGTTCCTGTCTGACGAGCAGCAGGTCTGTGGTTCGAATCTCAGCTAGTGCCTCCTCATCAGTATTTGTACTAGGTAAATTCACAGGACGTGAAACGTTTATAGACATGCATAAGGTATCTATCTATCCATCGACCTATATAAATAAATCGATAGATAGACAGGCGGGTATATCGTTAGATTAACTCCTGGGGGAAAAGAAACCAACTTTCGCTCACTCCATCAGCCATGGTTTTATAATGGGAAAGACCTGAACTACGGAGGCCCATGTGTATTCCGTGTGGCTGTGGCTCTGTTTGTAGAGGGTTTTGTAAAGCTGAGTTGGAGTGCATTTTCTACACAACATAAATTTTAGTTACTTGTGTGTGTGTGATCGCTGATAGGGGGAGTGGTTGTCATTGTGCCCTCCCAAAGTTGGGTTGGCGTGCCGTGTTTCAATGGCAAACGGTCCTGCGTCAGTCCTGAGGTTCGCATGTAGCTGGGCTCCTGCCACTCTCTTATGTCGTCATACCACCTCCCGCTGGGTTGTAGGGGTAGAGGTAGCCCTGGAGCAGAACATTGGCTTCCCACCCAGAAGGTCCGTGGTTCGAGCCCTGGCGATTTTGTTCCTAACGGTTGGATCGGTGTCAGTTTAACGTAACCGTCTGGGACAGGAGCCATGGTATCCCCGCAATGTCTCTGTGTGATAGCACGTAAAATTGTCAGACACCAGCCTTGGGGTCCGTCCACAATAACATATCCCAAAAAGTGCTGACTTTGGACGTAAAGTAACAAAACAAAAACAGCGTGTAAACTGCGGTTGAAACTTCAAGAAGAGAAATGCCTCCTGAGTAACCTGACCCACATATATCCAAACTCCTCATCGTGAAATGGTCGCATTTCGTACCATTTACACATTTTGCCAATTTTGCACTTTTCAGTTGTTTGTATTATGATGCATATAAAAAAATCGGAATTGTGCATTTTCCTGTTCTGTCAGACCACGTCATGATAGGTTGTGTGAGTGAGTGTGTGTGTGTATGTGTTCAGATCAAGTCACATGACATGTGTGTGCACGTTTGTGTGTGCGTGTGCTTTTTGCAGTGGTTGCGGCAGTTGTGAGTTACGTTGACCTTCTCAATAAACACCAGTAGTACTAGTAGCTCCCGCCCCAGCCCCTGTAGCCAGGCTAGGCTGACTGATGAATGCAGACTTTGTAGCTTTAATAAGCTTTACCATTTATAAATTATGGTTGATGAGTAAATTTATGCAGGCGCCTTTGTGGGACTGAATAACAATGCAATTTAATGTTCAGAAAGTTAAAAAGCAACGCGGAAATAATGGGGTTTCATCGCGGAAATAATGGGGTGGGGGGGGGGGGTAGGCTTATTAAACTAAAACTAATATAATTGTTCGTGTTGTCGAGCGGTTACGCATAGTTAACGGGTAGGAGCGCTTAAATACATGATTACACACACGTACACTGTATGTGTAATTATCTTAAACTGTCGGCCCGTGTCGCCGCGGTTGTCGACCCCGCCCGGTTTTACCACAGCCTGAGAGATCCTATGGACCCAGTTCTGTACGCCTAGGCCACAGCCCGACCAGTGCCTGGAGTGAGTGCATGGCTGGCAGACCAGGGCAGTAACCCGCACAGCACCTCTGCTTTGGAAAGTAGGACTTCAGCAAAATAGGGTTATATATGAACATAGCCATTTAATTACTTAGGGCAATGCACTTTTGATAAAGTTTGTATTCAAGCCACAAAGACCAGAGAACAAAGCAAGAAAAACAATAGCCAAAAAACCCTCAGATATTTTATTTCCGTCATTGATCACTGGTCAGATTATACTCTCAAGGCCGGTAGTTTTACCCTACACTTACAATAACACTTACACTCTCATTCACACTTACACACACACACATACTTACACCAGAGACTGTGAACAAGTGAGAGGTTTCACGGGGAGAATTTTGCGTATTTATTACATGGGTTGGGATAATTAAAGCGGTTCCTTCCTTCTTTAAACCTTAGTTAAAACTCAGTCTGAACGTTACTCAACCGCCTTAACTTCAAGAAATAGAGTGAGCACGCTAGCTCCCAGTACCAATAACACTGTAAGCTTTTTTTGTGAGATGTTGCCGCAAAATCTGTCTCTAGTTACAAAAAGGAAAGTTGTGAACTCCAAGCTTTCAAATATAACCAGGACGAGGAGAAATCTCTGCTCACTGAATAACGTCCCCAAGTCTTCAGAGAACGTCTGGGCGAGAGTCGAGAAAACTTCCCGTTGATTTTTTTTTAATACCTGCACCCTTTCATACAGACGCACACATTTAACGTTTGGTGGATAATAAATATTACAATAATACTGAGTAGTTTCATAAACAGAGGAATGGACCTGAATCATTTTCTACAGGGATACATTCCAGTGAGTAAGTCCCATGCAGTGCTCTATTTCTAATTGGCTTACTAAAAAACATGTACTTGGCGTCGAGTATGAAATCTCCCACGGTTACTGCAAAGCTTTCTCTATTCCTGGCTCGCAAGTCAGACACCGAGACTTTCAAAAATAACAGATAGGCTCATCGAAATAAATATTTGCATTTAGAACCAAAGGGAGTTATATCCCTAAAATATTAGGCTCACTTGGGACGGTTTATATTTTAGGCTAGTTGGGTGGTAGGCTAACCAAAAATACTAAGGATCATTCTGTTCTGACTCAATGATTTTGAGGTAGCAGGATAGTAAAAAGACTTTAGGGCACTGAACACTTATATTTCCATTTACCCACTCAGATATACTGTTTTTCCTTACATTAAATGTAAATACTGTAGATTGGTGTCACCCCTGTTCTGTGTTCACCTCCATCAATTCGGCGACTCGGCCTGTTAGTTTGAGAAGCCGCGACCAAGACGCATGTACGATGCAGTTGTCGATGTATACGGGCAATCGAATCTCCAGCTGCTTGGATAAACTGAATAAAACAGGACTGTGTCGAAGCTCCGGTTTATCCCCAATAAACCGATGTGTATTGATCTAAATCTTTCAATGCTCGTATGATGACCCGCATCGATTCACGTAGGGAACAAAAGGCTTTTGTAGTAGCTACAGGTGAGCAAACGTAGGTACATTCTAGCCTTGCCATGGTATAGCACATGATACAACTCTGATACGACACAACTCGCCCTTATACCACTCTGATACGACACACTATAAACCAACAATGCTAATGTTGAGTTATGGCGCCATATAGCTCAGTTGGTAGCGCTCTGGACTCAGAAGCAGGAGGCTTGAGGTTCGAATCCCAGCTATAGTTTCCCCACAAGATTCTCCCGGACACGAAGGTAAACGAGAAGACCCAGCAATCACAGGGAACTTGAGTATCATTCGTCTTTGGTCGCGCCGTAATTCTTTGTTTTAATTCCTCTGCTCTTTCAATCCTTGCTTCTGCTTTCCTTCCCAGATTACATGCAACACGTGCACCGGGCAGATGATCACGTGGTTATCCTGTACGTGCCAGAGTATCACAATGTGATCCAGTCACGTGAGTACCAACACTAACAGTATACACCATAATTATAATCACAAGTGTCTTGCCTACATTATTTACACCATATCCACATGTCTTGCCTACATTATTTACACCATAGCCAATGTCTTACCATTATAAATTACCTACATTATTTAACACCATACCCAAGTCTCTAGAATACTCTAGGTTGGCATACTGCACTAACACAATAGCCAAGTACATGTATATAGTTTCACAATACTCTAGCTGTAGCACAATGTCTTTGGTCAACATCCTCTTTTTGTTTTATTATTCTTATTCGGCCAATAAAGACGAAATCTTTATATGTATTTTCCAACCGTTAGTTGTGTTCGTTTTATTTATAGTGTCCCTCAGTTGCTAAGCTGTGCGTATTCCCCCTTTTATAATTATGATACAACTTTTATTACTTGCGCACGTGCATCCGCTAGTGTCCTTAGCAATTGGGTAGGTGTACTAGTGTTTTGCTTGAATTCCAATTCGGATATACCTAGTAATAAATTGTCAGAGATTAGTCTTGGGGCCCGCCCACAATATAGTTTATATAGTGCTGACGTTGGACGTTAAACACAATTTAACTTTACTCCATTCAATTTAATGTGTAATTCATGTGTTTGGCTGTTCCAGTCAATGTGTGTGCTAATGTCCGTGTATTTGGCTGTTCCAGCGATGGTGATGACTGACGTTGCCGTGGTCTCGGACATGATGCGCGAGGAGACGGAGAGGATCAAGGGGGTGGTCACCAGGCTCAGCAAGAAACTGAAAAACGTAACACTGACCTCACTGTCTTAATATATATCTATATATACATGCTAGTTCTAGTGTAACACTGACCTCAGTGTCTGTCTATATACATATATGCTAGTTCTAGTGATGTTGTTATCTTAGAGGTTTCTCCCCTAAAGTCTTCTGCATGTTCTCCCGCAAAAACGTTTAAAAAAAAAGAAAAACCTCTTAAACCACATTAAGTTTTCTCCTATAGTTTAAAAAAAAAGAAAAACCTCTTAAACCACATTAAGTTTTCTCCCATAGAATTAGAATTCCAACCAATGAAAACGCCCTTTTCTCTGCCTGATGTTTCAGATTGGCGGCAGCGTGAAGAGCATCAGTGGCAACCCAGGGGAGGTAATCGTCAAGACGTCGAAAGATGTCGGTGCGGCGATGATCATCCTGGGCAGCCGCGGCATGGGCACGATCCGACGCACGTTGCTGGGCAGCGTGAGCGACTACGTGATGCACCACTCGCACATCCCCGTGCTCGTCTGCAAGCATCCCGACGTGCACAAGCACCACGGGCACAAGGGGGGCGACTCTGACAAGCAGCACTGAGAGCCGAGACCTGAGACTTCTGGCAGCGTCGCGCTCGCAGCAGCAGTTGCTGGGCATGGCTTCTGATCTGGCGAGATCCGAGCCCACCAGTAGTTTGTAAGGGGGGTAATCGTGGTGAACTTACCAGGGGGGTAATCTTGGTCAACTTACCATTGGTATGTAAGGGGGGTAATCTTGGTGAACTTACCATTTGTTTGTAAGGGGAGTAATCTTGGTGAACTTACCATTGGTATGTAAGGGGGGTAATCTTGGTGAACTTACCATTTGTTTGTAAGGGGGGTAATCGTGGTGAACTTTTGTTCTGTTGGTTCAAGTCTGGTTACCAGCCTTGCAAGAAATCTGTCAGTTGTCCTTTGGAGAATGCAGGAATCCTAGTCCTTCTTTTTTTGTGCAGTATGCTTTATGGTTGTATTTGTCTGTGTGAGGGATATATTTTTGCTGTACCAAATCTTTTTCCTTCTCCTGCAAGGTTCATTTCTTCAATACAGGCATGTGTTTATATCTTTTTGTGATCTGATGCAAGACAAAAAAAATAGTTACAGCAATGATATAAGTAAAAATGACAAAATGAGTGCCAACTTTTAACTGTAACTTTTTTACATTTACAGGAGTTGAAGCATGAGTATACCATAACTTTTATCACTTTCATAACATTTTGTTTCAAATAGTGCAGTACATTTGTCACCCAAGCAATACTTAGGTCCTTCGTCCACTGCCACTGCTAGAACTCAAAGTGACTGAATGTCCCGTGTCATAGAAGGGTACTAAAGCCTGGGCTATAACAAAAATGGCATCAGAGACGCTAGACTTGGTGAGACGTTTCACATCGTCTAAGGCGCAGACTTAAGCAGTTTAAGTCTTTTCTATGCTTGACAGAATTTTTTTTTTACGGAATTGAACTTTTGTTATTTGTATCATGATCTGAACGATTTTACATTGCATCTCACATCTTTACATCCCATTGAGAAAATGATGAAAACAGATAATGTTTTCTCTCACATGTCCACATTTCATAGTGCGTTCTCACTGTTGTATTATACAAGGTACAGCATGGATACTATAATGTCAGGAGACATGGACAGAACAGTTGAGCATAGTTTTGTGTCTTACCTGTAACATATTCCTGTAACTTACACTTGTATCATCATGCATATACTCTCGAACCCGACTGTATTAATAGACCAGCTTGAAGGGATAATTAACCTTTGACCTTTGCTTGTTTACTCAGAGCTCAAATATTGATTGAATTTTTTGTTTCACTGATTAAAGCATCATCTATTTACAGAACTGGACATGGTTTACTTCACGTCTGGTTATTTATGTCTATTGTGCTCATTTAGAAGAAAAATTACAACCACAGTGTAAATTAGTTCTATGTCACTCAGTTACTTATTTTTCAGTCTAGTTTTTGCTTAAATAAGTTATGTTGTATTTGATTTTCTTTTTTTTCAACCTCTGTAAATGTGCTTCATCTATTCTCTCACTCTATCTCTCTCTGCCTCTATCTATGTCTTTTTGTGTGTGTCTCTCTGTCTTTATCTATGCCTCTTTGTGTCTCTCTCTGTCTATCTATACCTCTTCGTGTCTCTTTCTATGTCTCTCTCTCTGTCTCTATCTATGCCTCTTTGTGTGTCTCTCTATCTATGCCTCTTTGTGTCTCTCTCTGTCTCTGTCTCTCTCTCTATTATGTCTCTTTGTGTCTCTCTCTGTCTTCTCTGTCTCTTTGTGTCTCCTCTCTCTGTCTCTTTGTGTCTCTATGTCTCTCTTTGTGTCTGTCTCTATGTCTCTCACTCTATGTCTCTCTCTCTCTCTCTCTCTCTCTCTCTCTCTCTCTCTCTCTCTCTCTCTCACAACAATAATTCTGTATAAAATATAAATATTGCAATAAGAAAAGAAAGCAGTAGTAGGAGCAGTAGTACAATGTACCGGTACTAGTAGTAGTAGTAGTAGTAGTAGTTTGGGCATACACCAAAGAAGAAGAAGAAGGAGATATTGATGATGAGTTTCATTACCTCTTTTTTCGCCAAGCCCTAGGTGAATTACAAATGCACTTTTTGCCCGCTTTCTTTACTGCACATCCATAAATATAAGTAATGGCTCTTATTACGAGTATATACTTAATGTCGTAACGGTAACACATTATAAATTTGGTAACTTTTGTTAACGCAATCGCTTCCACGACAAAACGAAAGATGTTGAACTGTTTTCTCTCACCGTGATCAGTTGAGAATAAACACTTTCCTTGTCAAAGTTGACTAGTCTTTTGTATGAACTTGAAAAGCAAGAAAATCTACAAGACTCTGGCTCAAGATTTTGGCTTTCTCTTTTATCTTCACAAGAAGCCTACCACAAGCGCTCGATAAACAGCACCTCGCCTTCAGCGGCAATTCGCAGCACATAAAATTGTCAGACGTCCGTCTTGGGGCCCGTCCACAATATAGCCTATATAGTGCTGCTGTTGGACGTTAAACCAACCTAACCCCAACCCTCTGGCTTTCTGTATGAACTTGAAAAGCAAGAAATCTACAAGACTCTGGCTTAAGATTTTGGCTTTCTGTTTTATCTTTACAAGGAGCCTGCCACAAACATTCGAGAAACAACACCTCGCCTTCAGCGGCAATTGGAGGACGATCTAGAGCCATCATTTCATGATGAGCTAGTTTGGTAGTCAGGACAATTATGTCAACTCAGCATTTCAGTCTGAGGATACACTTTCTCCTCCCAGGCTCCTTCAAGATCTGCGCAAAGTGGTGCAACAACAGCTTTCCCAAATGTAGAGATCGCACTGACTGACTGAGGCTCTTTCTCACCATGCCTATAGTCGTATAGATCGCTAATGCAGAGGGTGAGAGATCCATCTCCGCACTGAAACGAGTGAACTGAAAAGAAGACCGCGTTCAACGATGGAACAATAGAGACTAAGCGGTCTAGCTCTCTTAACCATTGAATTTGAAATGATAAAATCTCTAGACATATAGGACATGATCGTGGCATAAGCTCAGCAAACCCAGTAGAAAATGTACGCTGTTTTTTTAAATAAGGAGTTGTGTGTGTGTTTAGATAAAGTAATCCATCATAAAGCACGCATAGGTTTCGGCTGCCTCGGAACTTTAGAAATAGATTAGCTATCAATGTGCTATCGCGTTTTGTCTCGCCTTCTGTCTTCTAGCTACGCCGCCTGTCGCCGTATAGGATCCATAATGAGAACCTAGGAGACGTTAAACCCAGAGAGAGAGACAGGTAGAGATAGATAGAAAGAGAAATAAAAAAGAGAGAGAGAGTGACAGATAGAGAGAGAGAGAGAGAGAGAGAAGTTGTTCATGATGTCGTTTTCCTTGTTCTTGTTGCTATTCTTGCTGTTCTTGTTCGTGTTATTTTTTCTCTATCTTCTCCTTGTTTTTATTTTTCGTATTTTTGCTCTCCTTGCTTTTCTTGTTTTTGTTCTTGTTCTTCTTGTTTTTGTTCAATTTGCCTTAATTCCTGCTCTTCCTCTTGTTCTTCTTCTTGCTTTTCTTTGCTTTTCCTTTATATTCTCTTTGTTCTTCTTGTTCTTGTTCTCCTCTTTGTTCTTATTCTTGACCTTTTTTTTTCTTCTTATCCCCCTTGTTCTTTTTTCTTCTCCTTCACACATATTTTGATTATTATTATCTCTATTATCGTTATTAATATTGTTTTTGTTACATCTACTCTAACATCAATCATTTACATATTTCACATTTATAAATTAATATGCAGCAGAAGAAGTCTGATTTTAGTTTAAATGCATTTATTCTTTTTAAAAAAATGCTATTTAACTATAAATATTTCAGACATAATTGAGTGAAAGCACGACTACTACCATTATTATCATCATCATCATTACTATAATGATTTTTGTGCTCGCTTTGTTTACCGCACATCCATAAAGATGTTGAGCTGTTTTCTCTCGCCGCGATCACTTTAAAAAGTTGACTGGCCTTTTGTATGAACTTGAAAAGCAAGAAATCTACAAGACTCTGGCTCAAGATTTTGGCTTTCTGTTTTATCTTTACAAGGAGCCTGCCACAAACATTCGAGAAACAGCACCTCGCCTTCAGCGGCAATATGAGGACTATCTAGAGCCACCATTTCA
>RQTK01000051.1:462420-467420 GCA_003991915.1 Elysia chlorotica | reverse complement strand
TGAATAATAATTTCACTCCTGTGCCTAGTGAATAATAATTCCACTCCTGTGCCTATTGAATGCATAGATTTACATAACTACCACATCTATGAGTGAATGTTATCTTATACTCCACTCCTGTGGAACACCCCTAGTGTGCCGGGAGACCCATGTTTATGTTACATTAGTGTTCTCAACATTTCTATGAAAGGAGAGAGAGAGAGAGAGAGAGAGAGAGAGAGAGAGAGAGAGAGAGAGAGAGAGAGAGACGTATAGCATCACTCAGTGGAACCTAGAAGGCGTCAAACCCTGTAGAGAACAGATACACAGAGAGACAACCGGACACAAAGACAGACAAACAGACAGACAGAGAGCGAGAGTGAGACAGAAACAGACAGAGAGACAGAGAGACAGACAAAGAAAGATAGTTCTCTTCACTAGGGAAGACCAGGTTTTCTTCTATAGGAAATTCAAGGTTAACTTCTTTATCTCTTTCAAAGTGGATTCTATGTTCTCCTTCTAGGGGATTCTAAGTTCTATTATCCTAGGTTTTCTCCTGAGCAAGAAGGGAACCATTTCTGGAAGGTCTACCAGTAGATTGTGGATAACACGATTGTGCTTAGATTATTGAAACCACTATTGATTTGGCGTCCATATATGATGAGGTTTCGTATGACAATGTAGAGTCAAAGAATAGAAAAAAAGATATATTAACTATAATTCCATATCTTTGAAACAACAGGCCCAACAAATACACCTCACAAGACAGCCTGAACGCGAGTAACAGTGCAGGGGGACTAACATATGTGTTGTTTATAGAAACAAAATCTTGTGTACATTGGCGTTAAGTTCATTAGTTTCTACAGGCGTGTATATCAGCAAGAACGGTGACTCACTGCATGTGACACACGGAATGTGACACACTGTGATCGGTGCACTCGATATGACACATTGGGTGTGACACATTGTGATTGACACATTGGGTGTGACACATTGTGATTGACACATAGGGTGTGAAAAATTGTGATTGACACATTGGGTGTGAAAAATTGTGATTGAAACATTGGGCATGACACATTATGATTGACACATTGGATGTAACACGTTGTGATTGACACATTGGATATGACACATTGGATGTGACACATTGGATGTAACACATTGTGATTGACACATTGGGTGTGCCACATTGTGATTGAGTTAAGTTTAACAATCGATTCTCAATTGTATTCAGACTGCGTTATTCAAATCCTGAAACCAGCGCCGGCTGTATTTTGTACCCTCTACATTCTGCAAACATGGCGGACAACCACAACCACCACCACCATCATCACCATCAGTCTCACCACCACGGAGATCCAGGAGATGAGAGTGACGATGACTGCCACAGGGACCAACTAGACGACAGTCGACATCACCACCAACATCCTGACAAACATAACTCGCACCGCAAGCAGCACCACAAACACCCGCACCAACAGCACCAACACCAACAGCAGCAACACCAACAGCAGCAGCAGCAGCAGCAGACCAGCCGGCGGAGTATCCTGATTGCCATGGACGGGAGCACTCACTCCTTCTTCGCGTTTGACTGTGAGTAAAATCAGTACGAGCAAGATGTGGCTTTTGACTGTGAGTAAAATCAGTACGAGCAAGATGTGGCTTTTGACTGTGAGTAAAATCAGTACGAGCAAGATGTGGCTTTTGACTGTGAGTAAAATCAGTACGAGCAAGATGTGGCTTTTGACTGTGAGTAATAGCAGTACGAGCAAATATGTAGCTTACTTTGAGTTGTGTTTAGTTCACTTAGAACTGCGTAATACTTTATCTTTTCGCTACTAAGAATTTTACGCTTATAACTTTGAATGGGTTGAATGAGCAGCTTAGAACTGTGTATGGATTTACGTTTAGGCAGCTTAGAACTTTGTGTGAGTTTACGTTAAGACAGCTTATAGCTTTGAATGGATTTACGTTTAGGCAACTTAGAACAATTTGTAGGTTTACAATTAGCCAACTTAAATCTCTGTATGGGTATTGAATTAGATACTTTAAATCTCTGTATAGGTTTACAATTAGCCAACTAAGAGCTTTTAATGGTTAATTGTGATATACTTACATTAGAGTGAGCCTATGTTGGATTTTTTTTATGAAGTTTACATGGCACAACTAGGGCCTTCAGTGTAAACACACTTTAAATGTCTTTGTCTTTTGAAATTTCTCGATAAGAACTTCCTATCTAATAAGAAAAGTCAAGAGCCAAGATCCTAGCGGTAACCAACGTATGAGAGAGGAAACTAAATATCTAGCGCCATTACAGAAAGGTAGACATGAGAGAGAAAACTAGATATCTAGCGCCATTACAGAAAGATAGACATGAGAGAGGAATCTAGATATCTAGCGCCATTACAGAAAGATAGACATGAGAGAGGAATCTAGATATCTAGCGCCATTACAGAAAGATAGACATGGGAGAGGAATCTAGATATCTAGCGCCATTACAGAAAGATAGACATGAGAGAGGAATCTAGATATCTAGCGCCATTACAGAAAGATAGACATGAGAGAGGAATCTAGATATCTAGCGCCATTACAGAAAGATAGACATGGGAGAGCAATCTAGATATCTAGCGCCATTACAGAAAGGTAGACACATTCATGGCAGAAACGACTGGGAGGCCAGGAGTCTAGGTCTTTCCCGACAGCAGAGTAGCAGAGTAGCAGACAGAAGATAGAAATCGGAACGAAATTGATTGTGAGTTTACCATCCCACCCACCCGTTTTCTTTAACAAGCCGCGTGTGCAGTGGCATTTAGGACTTGCATGATTGATAGCTAGATCTGGTTTACTGCCAAAACGGTAACATCTCTGGGCAAGATGAAATTAGGGCTTCATTTTCCATGGTTATTTTGGACAAGCAACCTGCGAAATTAGCTCGAACCGTCCCTCCAAAGATTTCTAGGCGTGAGCCAGGTTTATCCACGTAGACAGAACAGAGTTTGACGTTTGTCCATTGTGGACCACCTCAGTGTGAAACTTTGATCGAACATGACTCCAGACCTTAACTATGGCTTGTTATCATTTTTGTAGAGAAAATGGAACCTGCCAACTACCTCTGCATTCTATTTAAGATCTCTCTGTCTCTTGTTTGGCTTGTATTGACGCAAAATTAAACTTTTCACCTTTCCCGACAAACAAAAACAAACAAACAACAACAACAACAACAACAACAACAACAACAACAACAGCAACAACAACAAGAGCAACAACAACAACAACAACAACAACAACAACAAAAGTGTTAAGGTTGTATTCAATGGCGTGAGATGAGGGGCAAAAATCAAGGAAAAAAAACGACAGAAAAACGAAAACCCAGCGCACAGGGTGGGGGCGATTTAACTAGATCTTATACCGGAAACCATGAAACAATGTAAGAGAGATTAATAACATAGAGACTTTGGAGATATGATAGATAGATAGATAGATAGATAGATAGATAGATAGATAGATAGATAGATAGATAGATAGATAGATAGATGAGTAAATACATAGATAGATAGATAGATAGATAGATAGATAGATAGATAGATAGATAGATAGATAGATAGATAGGTAGATAGATAGATAGATAGATAGATAGATAGATAGATAGATAGATAGATAGATAGATAGATAGATAGATAGATAGATAGATAGATAGATAGATAGATAGATAGATAGATAGATAGATAGATAGATAGATAGATAGATAGAAAAATACATGGATTGAGGACAAAGAGAGATATAGAAATAAAGAGAGGTAGAGGGAGAAAGTGAGACTGAATGGCTACAGGAAACAACAACCACATCCATAGCATTGACTGGAGTGATCACATTTCTGCATTAGAAGGGCACTAGTGATCTATTTATTTGAAATAAGCACTATAGATAAGACAGAAGGATAATCTCTTAAGTTGTTTTGTTCCGCCTACAAGCCTACAAGCACACTAGTGTAAAGATGTGAATGTCCTAACTTTACATATATGTCACTTTGGTTCTAAAAGCAAATATTCATTTATTCCTGTGACCCTGCCAGTTAGATATGTTTGGAAGCCTGGGCCCGACATCAGTGCTGTAGACAATATGGGTTTTATCTGGCGTCATCAGCACTGTGTGTGTGTGTGTGTGTAATGGTGGAGTGTGTGTTGGTCATATTGTGTGTGCGTGTGTTTGTGTGTGTGTAATGGTGAACCATGTGTCGATCACACTGTGTGTGTGTGTGTGTGCATGTATGCCGATGGATCGTGAAAGTACACGTTATCTGTATAGATAAGGAACGTGTGTCCGTTTTCGTCAGTTGGAAGGGTAAGTGTCTCCGTGTTCATGCATCGTGTGTGTGTGTGTGTGTGTGTGTGTGTGAAAGCCTGTGTCTGTGTGTAGGTATGTATATGAGTGTATAGAGTCTCACAGGCCAGGTGGCCGAATCGATGGAAATCCAATCTCTTTGCGCCCATGGTTCTGCTGTACCAGTGCCAGGCGATTGAGATCTAATGGCAGTTTTGTTGGGCTGTTATCTCTCAGTGAAGTCCCCGCCTGTTCCCCGCCTGTTCCCCAGGGCCCTCCCATACACAGCCTGGCACCGCACGCCTGTGCCCCACACCACACATACCCCACTGAACTGATTGGCCCTAGCAAATAGTAAAACTGATTTCTTTCTATTACTTTTAGGTTAGGTATGGACAAATGACACCTAGAGAGTATTTCACAGCCCACACGATCAGCCCATACTGCCCACACTGCAGCGATGCGAACTGTCGCGTACCCTTGCGCATTGTTTGGGGCTGTTTTAGAAAACTTGTACAAGACCAAAGATTTGTTGTTGTTTAAAAATAAAAGGTGCACGGAGCGATACAAAGATGTTTAGTGAACGGTCACGTTGACTCTGAATGCCAGGTTTTCTTTATTTCGGTGAATTTGTCTGTTATTTTTGGATGACTTGGATCTAGCGGGACAGGTGTCCACTCTTTGTCTATATTTGTTGTCCC
>RQTK01000051.1:426544-456008 GCA_003991915.1 Elysia chlorotica | reverse complement strand
CCTCCCGCAGCCCGGAGTCGATCGGTGGTCAGATCGATATCAATTTACTCCATTTGTCAAAAAGCAAAAAAGTAACTTTTCTTTCTCTTTGAGTCAGCTCGTTTTCTACAAAACTCTATTACGGTGACGAACGAACCAGTTAAGATTCGAACTGGGTTCCTCCTGGTCGTTCGTCGAGAGCGCTAATGGACTGACTACTCGTAGAGGGGGGGGGGGAAGCCACAAAAAAACACCACCACCACCACCAACAACTACAACAACAACAACAACAACAACAACAAGTAAAATAACGCCACACATGTCGTGGGCTGCCTCAAGTCTGCGAAAGCCTGGGCTGTGAATTGATCTGGGATGTGAGTTAAGTCACCTCACCAGTAGAAAACTGAGAGTCATTATTGAATTCCTAGCAAATCTCCCCCACCCCCCACTTCTCTGCCCTTCTCTCCAGTCTCTCTCCGTCTTTATATCGTCTTCAATTTGAATCAAACCCATTTACGCATTGATCAATGAATAAAAAGCAATTTATACCCGAGATAGCACCAAAATGGAAACATCGATGGAAATGGATTCGTAATACCCACAATGCACCGCAGTCGTGATTGCACCCGTTCACTTCCGTGACCCGAATATTCTTGCGCAATTCGTCTATTCTGGGACTGCAAGTTGGAGCGGGCAAGCACCGAAAGTAGTCCTGGCACACTCCGCGCTGGGATACATGGAGTCTTTCATCCGCAGCTTAAATTGTCTATATCCTGTGGTTTCCAGTCTCCAGTATTGACTTGTTTTGTAATTGCCGCAAAGCTTTTTTCGTTCAATTTTGCGTGTCTCTCTCTCTCTCTCTCTCTCTCTCTCTCTCTTTCTCTCTCTCTCCCTCTATATTTCTTTCTCTCTCTTTCTCTTTCTCAAACACACACTCTCTCTCTCTCTCACACACAACCATACTCTCTCTCTCTCACTCCCTCTTTGTTTCTAGTTTTCTCTCTCTCTCTCATACTCTCCATTCGTTTCTGTTTATCTCCCTCACTCTTTTTTCCCTCTCACCCTCTCTCTCTCTCTCAATCTAACTCTCTTTCACTTTTTCTCTCATTCTCTCTCTTTCTTCATTACCCTTTCTTCCTCTCTATCTAACTCTAGCTCACTTCTCCCTCTTTTTCGTTCTCTCTCATTCTCTCTCTCTCTCTCTCTCTCTGCCAATATCTCTGTCATTCTTTCTCATTCACTCTCTTTCACTTTCTCTCACTCTTTCTTTTACTCTCCTTCTCTCTCTCTGTATCTCTCTGTCTCTGACTAAGGTCTCCTAGCTGACGCCGGATGACCCCGTGGAAGACACCACATTTCTGTCTGACAATCTTTCCGTGCTGCCACAGCCAGTCACAGTGTGCTGGCGCAGACCTGACCTGAGGGAAACAGCGCCGCCTCACCTGGGGACTCGACCAGGGCCGTCTGGTCTGAAGGCGCGCGCGCTTTTTAATCTGGAGACTCAGACGTTTCTCTCGGCCAAGAGCGCTTGAGTTGTGATGCGTGTGTGACAGAATGTGTAGATCTAGTCCTATTCCGACCTGCACTGACATTATGGTGAAGTTCTCTCTGCGCTAGTGAATGGGGATAGTGATAGTTTAGCAAACAGTTTATTAGAAATGTTAAACAGACCACTTAAGGACAATGGGGCGTGTATGTGAGAAATCTATAATACATTAGCCCACCATGTCGTGAAAGCACACTTGCTCGGATTCTATTATTGAAGCCTCAGTCATATGCTGTATCGGGTTTCTCTGAACGTCCTACGACCTGTCGGCCTCCCTATCTATCAAGCGAACTCCAAAACTGAGAGGTCCTGCTCCGAGCGCTGGGCATCCTGGGATGAAAACACTAATCGCCGGGGACTGGATGGCCGGACAGTCCTATTCAGGCTTGGCACGCGATGACCAGCGGCTCTGGTTTAGAGGTAGAGTCCGGGCTGCTGGTAGGATGACCCGACATTTGGTGTGGATCTAAGTCTATAAGTATCACCGTTATACCAGAGACTTCAGATTTAGTGAGGTTTAAAGAAGGAAACAACCGGCTTGACTTTCCAGACCCACATATGCAAACTCCTGGCCGTGTAATCTCTGACTAGTACACACTCTCTGGTTGTTATTTAGAACCCTTGATATCAGAATGTAGCACGACATATACAAAAAAATTATATGTAGCGCGACATATTCGGATTGCTACCATGTGTACGCCCTCAGTGTCTTCCTCCCGTGGGTAAAAACAACCCTGTAATACAACCAGCTAAATCTATTCCACTTACAAATTTGGTGCGCCGGAATGACTCAGAGTCCATCTATCGGCCGCCAATTGTTCTCTGGAGACTGTCTGGCGGCTGCCAAATAAACTCTAGAATCCGGTTTGCAACAAAAATTTAGTCTTTTTCACCTGGACAGAGTCATTTCCACGTTCGTAACGCCGCCAAACAGACTCTAGAGTGCCAGATGGACAAGGAGTCTCTCTGGCGGGTTAGTCATTTCGGCGTGTTACACCTGGTCAGCTTAACCACTAATTTGGCATCATCACAGACAGAATCAGTATCGTCTGCTGATTTGGTGGACCCCCTCCCACAGAGTCAGGCCAGTGTGTCAAATGTTCATGACTCGTAAATAAGCCGATTACACTGCTCGTTTGTTTTCTGTATAACCATGACATCGATTAGATCTCGGCATGAGCGGCATGTATCTTTTCATTCTACTACTGCTCTCTGTCTGTCTGTCTGTCTGTCTGTCTGTCTGTCTGTCTGTCTGTCTGTCTGTCTGTCTGTCTCTCTGTCTGTCTGTCTATTTGTCTGTCCGTCAGTCTGTCTGTCTGTCTGTCTGTCTGTCTGTTTGTTTGTCTGTCCGTCAGTCAGTCTGTCTGTCTGTCTGTCTGTCTGTCTGTCTGTCTGTCTGTCTGTCTATCTGTCTGTGTGTCTGTGTGTCTGTCTGTCTGTCTGTCTGTCTGTCTGCCTGTTTGTCTGTCTGTCTGTCTGTATGTGTGTCTGTCTGTCTTTCTGCCTTTCTGTCTGTCTCTGTGCCATACTGTCTGGCTCTCCCTCAATTTTTTTCTCTAACTGTTCATCTCTTTGTCTTTATATCTCTGCCTTTGCCTCTATCACTCTGTCTGTCTGTCTGCACCTTTCCCTGTGTCTATCTCTCTGTAACCATCTTTCTATAACTATCTTTGTATATGCCTGTATGTGTCTGTCTCTGTCTGTCAGATTGTCTGCCCATATGGCGATATCCACCAGTCCTTCTCTGATCATCTTATGAGTTTTATTCTTTTCATCTCTCTATCTCTCTCACCCTTCCTCTGTCTCTCTCTCACCCTCTATCTCACCCTTTCTCTATCTCTCTCTCTCCCTCTCACACTCTCTCTCACACACTCTCTCTCCCATCCACCCCCTTAACTTAATTTGTTGGTCTGCTTTGCCCCCCTGCTGAGCCAGAGTTATTGGGTGTTTTTTGTTGATCAGATTCGCCCCCCATGCTGAGCCAGAGTTATTGGGTGTTTGAAGTCCCGCTGGGCTGAAGTCACTTTCCATAATCAATCAATGAGGGCTGCCCGCGATCCGTGAGCCATGACACTCAGACACTTGCTGCACTCATTGGCGGAATGAGAGAACACAGAGAGAGAGAGAGAGAGAGAGAGAGAGAGAGAGGGGGGAGAGAAGGGCATAGAAAAAAGTATATATATAGAGAAGAATAAAGAGATAAAAGAAGAGAGATAACATGAGAGAGAGAGAGAGAGAGAGAGAGAGAGAGAGAGAGAGAGATGAGCAGGGAAAAAGAGAGACAAAAAGAGAAGACTGTCTTTCGGAAGATATAGGAGTAAAGTGGTAGAGAGAGGTGAAGAGAGAAAACGAATGTCCCATTTCAGATCAAACTGATTATTATTATTGTTTTTGTTGTTGTTAAAACGTTTTAATCACTCTGGCTGGGCTGTATTATGTGTAGCCAGCTTGCCTTAGAGTTCTGCACTGATTGCGTCATCAGTGCATACCTGGTGTAGCTACAGCAGCTTCTGTGCACCATGGGCGCAGTCAATGAGTCTGTATGCGGCTACAATGAGAACAGTATTCAGGACCATAGAACCTTACACTGGGAACATTTTTTCCTGTATAAAAACTCTACACTGAGAACACAATAATATTCCTATAAAACACCTTACTGTGAGAACACAATTCTTATAAAACACCTTACTGTGAGAACACAATAATATTCTTATAAAACACCTTACTGTGAGAACACAATTCTTATAAAACACCTTACTGTGAGAACACAATTCTTATAGAATATCAACAATCTACTCTGAGATCACCATTTATATAGAATATCAACAATCTACAATGAGAACACTTTTCTTATAAAAATTCTCCACTGAGAACACTATTGCTAAAGAACAATTTTGCGCTGAGCACACTATTCCTATAGAACACCTTGCATTGTGGACACTGGTTCAAAGTAATGTATGGACGAACCACAGCGCCCTTGAGTGTCTCCCAGTTTCCCAGCTTGGGTCTGGACAATATCCGAGCTTCCGATCTGATTTGATTCCGGTGTCTGGACGAAGCACAGAGATTCTCCGGCCATTCTGGGCTTTTGTTTCAAGTTTTGTTTCTACAATTCGAAACACATTTTGTGGTTAAAGGCAACCTTTTCACAGTGAACTAGCTGCGAAATCTGGTCTATCTGAACTCGTAGGCGCTGAATCAAATTTAATGTCAGGATTTAAAACTGCTTCGCTAAGTCAATCGGAAAAATAACAGTTTCGTCTCTGCAGGAGACTTGTGGAAGAAAGAACTATTTCGCCTTGGAGACTGTTTTGACACAATTTTTTTGTTATTTAGTTTTGTTTTGAATATCATATTTTGACTATTTTTATGGATAGAAACAAAATCTAAAACAAAACATACGCAATTTGCATATTGGAAATAATTATATTATCCCTTTGTGTCCTCAATGAGTTTGAATAACCGTAAGTCCGCCCGGCTTTAACATTGATAACTAATGATAGAGCTTTCACAAGGTCGAACCAACTCTATATAATTATGTTCCCCATTTTAGTTGGACGGGGGTCATACGGCAAAGTGTGATTGTTTCATAATTATGTAAATGAGAAAGCAAACTGGTAACGAAGACAAAGTGTTTATTGAGTTTTTAGAAATGCAAGGGGAGGAACACATGAAACGACGTACTAATGCATAAAAAGGAGTAAGGAGAATATAGGTAAATAGAGAAAGAGAGAAGAGAAGAGAGAGAGAGAGAGAGAGAGAGAGAGAGAGAGAGAGAGAGAGAGAGAGAGAAAGAGAGAGAGAGAGAGAGAAAGAGAGAGAGAGAGAGAGAGAAGAGAGAAGAAACAGAGACGATTATTTAAAGCTAACTAAGAGTGAGACATTGCGAGTACCTTGGTTTATGAATTTGTGAGAAAGAGAAAAGTTTGGGTGAAGCCATAGCGTGCGGAAGCCGGGGTACAAAGATGACAAGTCCGTCTTTTGGAAGCACAAGAAATGCGGAAGTAAAAACGTGGAACTTGGACAGTCAAACCATAGATCTTGCTTAGTTCCGGTTCCACTGTCTGTTGCATGATTCCTAAATGTGGTCAGAGGGGGATTGGTGGATTCTTGTGTTCCTTACAGCAAGTGAAGTCCTTCATTGTTTAGACCAAGTAGAGTATTGCGTTGTTTAGAGAAGGTAGAGTCTTGCATTTTTAGAGAAGGTAGAGTCTTGCATTTTTAGAGAAAGTAGAGTATTGCGTTGTTTAGAGACGGTAGAGTCTTACATAGTTAGGACAAGTCTTGGACGTTAAGCAACAGCACAAACAAACTGCTGAACTCTGAGACCGGCTAAGACTGAAGTCATGGTCTCCCCGCTCTACTTTGTTTCGGCAGCATGTAAAGTATCAGACGTTGGCCTTGAGCCCGACCGCAGCTGTTAGCCTAGCTGTTGATAACACATCCTACTTTCTCCCCTGCCCCCCCCCCTTTCCAACCAGGGTACATGGCGAACCTGCACAGTCCAGACATAGAAGTCATCGTCGCTCACAGCAGCAGCCACAACACCACCTCGTTCCCGCCCGTGCACACCCTCATGTCCTGTGAGTACAGCTCGATCTTACCATGGTAACGATTGGGTAAGAAGTCACGTTTGGGTTACAAGTCACGTTTGGGTAAGAAGTCACGTTTGGGTAAGAAGTCACGTTTGGGTAAGAAGTCACGTTTGGGTAAGAAGTCACGTTTGGGTAAGAAGTCACGTTTGGGTAAGAAGTCACGTTTGGGTAAGAAGTCACGTTTGGGTAAGAAGTCACGTTTGGGTAAGAAGTCACGTTTGGGTAAGAAGTCACGTTTGGGTAAGAAGTCACGTTTGGGTAAGAAGTCACGTTTGGGTTACAAGTCACGTTTGGGTTACAAGTCACGTTTGGGTAAGAAGTCACGTTTGGGTAAGAAGTCACGTTTGGGTAAGAAGTCACATTTGGGTAAGAAGTCACGATTGGTTAAGAAGCAAGCAGAAACTGAGGAACACGTGGAGTAAATAAAACTTATTATACTGTTGCAAGTTTGTATATTAGTGTATTTTTAAAACATTAAAACAATTTTTTCGTTAAAAAAGTAAAAAACACATCGTCGAATTATAGGCATGTAAACAACCCCCCAAGCAATCAATATTTGACTTTTTAAATCTCCCCCCCTCCCAACCCTTTCTCAGCTGGGCGAGACTGCATGGCCCTGTCACGGGTTGACCAACAGGAGGAGGCGGAGGTGGACAGGATTGTCTGTCAGATCAAGGGCAGGCTCACCCAGGCCGGGGTGGGTTCACAGTACATCATACATGCATCATCATACATGCAGCTAATATCATACAATACATCATCATACATGCATCATCATACATGCAGCTAATATCATACAATACACCAAACATGTATCATACATAATCATACATATGATAATACACGTATCAAGGGCAGGCTCACCCAGGCAGGGGTGGGTACACAGCACACCATACATGCATCATCATACATGCATCATCATACATGCATCACCATACATGCATCATCATACATGCATCACCATACATGCATCATCATACATGCATCATCATACATGCATCATCATACATGCATCATCATACATGCATCATCATACATGCATCATCATACATGCATCATCATACATGCAGCTAATATCATACAATACATAAAACATGTATCATACAAGAGAACAGAATACGTAATATTGTAAAATACAGGAGCACACAAAAAACATGTACAATGGAGAATTGCACAATATAAATAAACATATCATAATATATAAAATTGATATCATACAATATAAAAACATTGCTGTATCATACTGAAGCACATACATGCAATACATGTATCATACAGATCACGGTCAGGCCCATTCAGGTAGTGGTAAAAAACAAAACAAACAAAAAACACAACATAACTGGCACATGTAACACCAAGAAGCACCCAAAATATGAAACATGTATAATACAACAGCACACAAATCATAATACATGTGACAAGGGCAGGCTCACTATAACGGGGATAAACAAGCAAAACCATTATACAATACATGTATCACACAGACACACACAAAACATGAAACATGTCAGATACAAATACATACGATAAATGAAACATGTATCTCGCAGACACACACAAAACATGAAACATGTAAGATACAAATACACACGATAAATGAAACATGTATCATGCAGCAACATACAAAACATGAACCATGTAAGATACAGACACACACAAAATATGAAACATGTATCATACAGAAACACACAAAACATAAAACATGTATCATACAGAAACATTATCAAGGGCAGGCTCACGCAGGCAGGGGTGGGTACACAGCACACCATACTAATATCATACAGCTAATATCATACAATACATAAAATACGCATCATACAGGAGAACAGAATACGTAATGATGTAAGATACAGTATAATGGAAAACTACACAATATGTAATACATGTATCGTAGTCCATAAAGTTGATATCATCCAAAACAAATACATAGTTGTATCATACTGAAGCACAAATTAGCAATACATGTATCATACAGAAGCTCACAAGAAATAGTACATGTATCATACAGATCACGGTCAGGTCCATCCAGGTAGGGGTACAAAAACAAACAAAAACCATAAATGATATATGTATTACACAGAGACACACAAAACATGAAACATGTCAGATACAGGAGCACACGATACTTGAAACATGTTTCATATAGAAGCACACAAAATATGAAACATATAAGATACAGAAACATACAAAACATGAACCATGTAAGATACAAAAACATACACAACTTGGAACATTCATCACACAACAGCACACAAAATGAAACATGAGTTATACAAAAGGACACAAATCATAAAACATGTATCACATTGAAGCATACATGTCATAACACATGTATCATACAGATCCAGGGCAGGCCCACACACGCAGGTTTGAATGCACTGGGCGCAATACGTGCATCACGCTGAAACACACACAAGATATCTAACACACACTACAGTGTAACATACACAAGATCTAACACACACTACAGTGTTACATACACAAAATATCTAACACACACTACAGTGTAACATACACAAGATCTAACACACACTACAGTGTAAGATACACAAGATATCTAACACACACTACAGTGTGACACACACAAGATATCTAACACACACTACAGTGTGACACACACAAGATATCTAACACACACTACAGTGTGACACACACAAGATATCTAACACACAATGCAATGTGACACACACAAGATATCTAACACACAATACAATTTGACACACACGATATCTAATACACAATACAATGTAACACACACCCACGATATCTAACACACAAGATATGTAACACACAATAAGATGTGACACACACAAGATATCTAACACACAATACAATGTACCACACACACAAGATATCTAACACACAATACAATGTACCACACACACAAGATATCTAACACACACTACAATGTAACACACACAAGATATCTAACGCACAATACAATGTAACACACACAAGAGATCTAACACACACTACAGTGTAACACACACACACACACAAGATATCTAACACACAATACAATGTAACACACACAAGATATGTAACACACAATACAATGTAACACACACAAGATATCTAACACACACTACAGTGTAGCACACAATGCAATATGACACACAATACAATGTAACACAAAACACACTACAAGACCTCTGCCTGACAGTCCCATGCAACATCTGTTTCCTCAGGTCAGGGGCAAGCTGCTGCGTCTGACCGGTGACCCGGGGCCGGCAATCGTCCACGCAGGCGCAGAGCACAGCGTCACGTGCATCGTGACCGGAAGTCGCGGGCTGGGCACCGTTAAGCGCGCGCTGATTGGCTCCGTGTCGGACTACATCCTGCACCACGCCCACTGCCCTGTCATGGTGTGTCGGAACAGAGACTCCGCCCACAAGGACCGGAACCACGCCTACTCCTAGGCTGGGAGTGCGCATGACAGCTAAACAGCACTGATACCATGACATGTTGTCATGGGCACAACATGTCATGGATACATTAGGACACGATAAGGCCTGGATTCAAACACACTCCATGCGTTAGCAAACGTGTTGGGTCTATCGCTGGGAGGAACGGAGAGGGGGGTTTGGAATGAGCAAAGTAAATGTATGTCATCCGGGTAGTTTTAATAACGTCTCTGTATATTGATGCACTATTTTATTTATCATTATTTATTTTTTTTTTAATTTATCTTCTTATGAAAGTTGATGTTAGTACGCCTATATTGAATAAACAATTTTGAAAGATAGATAGATAGATAGATAGATAGATAGATAGAGAGAGAGAGAGAGAGAGAGAGAGAGAGAGAGAGAGAATAAAGAGACAGGCAGACAGGCAGAAAGAGAGGCGAGAGAGAGACAGAGAACAAGATGGAAAGAAAAATAAAAGATAGAAAGAAAGGGAAAGAGAAAGATACAAAGAGAGATGAGAAAGAGAGAAAATAAAGAAAGAGAAAGAAAGAAAGAGAGAGAGGGGGAGAGAGAGCTAGAGAGAGAGAGAGAGAGAGAGAGAGAGAACGAAAAGATAGAGAGAGGGAGAGAGAGAGAGAGAGAGAGAGAGAGAGAGAAGAGAGAGAGAGACAGAGAGAGAGAGAGAGAGAGAGAAGAAGAGAGAAGAGAGAAGAGAGAGAGAGAGAGATAAAGAGACAGGCAGACAGGCAGAAAGAGAGGCGAGAGAGAGAACAAGATGAGAGAAAGAGAGAGAGAGAGAGAGAGAGAAAGAGAGAGAGAGAGAAAGAGAGAGAGAGAGAGAGAGAGAGAGAGAGAGAGAGAGAGAGAGAGAGAGAGAGAGAGAGAGAGAGAGAGAGAGAGAGAGAGAGAGAGAGAGAGAGAGAGACAGAGAGTTCTACTGGTTGTCACCAGCTGAGACATGAGTCCGACCATTCTGTCTCTGTGTGGCAGCACGTAGAAGTTGTCAGACTTTAAGTTTTGGGTTCTGTCGCCGTACAGGATTCTCATGGGAACCTTAGGAGACGATAAACTCGTAGCGTGCATCTGTACTGCCCAGGACAACTCCACCTGGGCTTTGAATCAAGGATGTCACCTGCTGTAGCTTCACCTGCTGTAGCCCCACCTGATGTAGCTTCACCTGCTGTAGCCTCACCTGGTGTAGCTTCACCTGATGTAGCTTCACCTGATGTAGATGTAGCGTCACCTTCTGTAGCTACACCTGATGTAGCTTCACCTGATGTAGCTTCACCTGATGTAGCCTCACCTGATGTAGCTTCACCTGATGTAGCCTCACCTGATGTAGCCTCACCTTCTGTAGCTTCACCTGATGTAGCTTCACCTGATGTAGCTTCACCTGCTGTAGCCTCACCTGATGTAGCCTCACCTGATGTAGCTTCACCTTCTGTAGCTTCATCTGATGTAGCTTCACCTGATGTAGCTTCACCTTCTGTAGCTTCACCTGCTGTAGCCGCACCTGATGTAGCTTCACCTGCTGTAGCCGCACCTGATGTAGCTTCACCTGATGTAGCTTCACCTTCTATTCCATGTTACTGTGGAGTTATTTGTTATAAACCTGGAACTAAAATATCGCACATCGACCATCAGGTGTAGGCTACCATATTTGGGCTTGCTGCCGGCCCTACCAAGAACGGCTCAGAGAACGGTGCGAGATTTCGGCTGCCAGACCTGGGGGTGTATGAGTGCACGGTGTCCAACATCTGATGTGTGCCAGTTGGTAACTCGTAACGCTTTCAGTGTATCTACGCATTGGTGTGGCTTAGTACAATCATTACCGTAGTTCGTTAGACATTCGTGAATACTTGAGTTTGGAAAGGTCTTGCTTCAGTTTTGCTTTATTGTGTTGAAACGTGTCATTTTATTATTAAATTAAAGTGACCAGATATGGTATAAATGCCTGTTGAGTCTAATTTGTGTTTTTAGGTTTCGTTTATACAAATGTGTTATACTTGTATGGCTGTGGGCGGAGAATAACGCTGTGCGCCCACATATATGACCTGCAGAAACATTCAAGCTTGGAAAACATTCAAAAGTCATATTTTGTTTATACCACTTTACTAATGTAAGCAAGACATTCCTTTAACAAAGGAAAAAAAAAGATTATAGATGCCATGTGGGAGCTATCCTTCAAGTTCCACATGATTGCAGGTCCTTTCACACCGTCAGATCAATTTGAACTTTTCTTTCAGTTCATAGTACCAGTGCCGTAGGCAATCAGATGACGTGTACAGAGAACGAACAATTCTTACCACAGAAAAGAAAGTATACAGAATCAAGACTCAACCCCAACCCCCAAACACACACACACACACACACACACGCGCGCGCGCGTACGTCCCAAAACCCGGAGTGAGACTTCCATGTTATTATTTTTGAAATATCGATGCACTGGAGAGAAGGATTTTTTGTTTTTATTTTGCTTTCCACCAAAGTCTCCATGACGACTAGACATGCGTCTAGTTGCCACTCCCCTCATAGAAACACAAAGACGCGATAAAGTGGACACTTGAGCTCACAGTTTTTAACAGTTTGAATTCTATAAAGAAAGTTATAGGAGATAGCCACGCTGCTTTCTTTACACTATTGCTCGGATCTGGTGAATGGTGTGTTATGTTAATGTTTGGACATAGCAGGTAATTGGGAATTAAACAGACTAGATTCGACTTCACCTAAAGTTTACCACGATTCATGTTCCACTCTCTATACACCCAAATTATACTTTATGTGTCGCCTTCTTTCATTTCATTTTGCCTTTTTTGGTGACATTACTAACAGGTTAATAAAAGATGAAATTCATTCTACTTCAGTTGCCGTTCTATGCAAATTTGTCGATATCGTCAAACTTGATGCTGGAAGAAAGAAGAGCGATATGCCGTGATCCAGATTTAACTGGTATTCCGTCTGTCAAATACACGTGATTCCACAACCAGCATGTGCCAGAGTTAGTAGACGTCAGAAGTCCTCCCTACCCCGTTTATCAGGCAATGTTTGCCAAAGTTGCGTGTGTAAGACTCATTGCCTGGGCTCTCCCGGATCCTGCAGGTTTACCAGCAGAAGTAAAAAAAAGCTGGGCGTCCCAGGCTCTTGACTCACATGTCTAATTCACAGGCAGCTGAAGTTTCTTTGATCAGTTTAATCTGCCGAAGGAGGATCTTTTCGTTAGACCAGGCGAGATATAGAAGTAGTTGAGTTGGTTTAACGTCCAACATCCGATAGGCTGTATTGTGGACGGGCACCAAGACTGGCGTATGACAATAATTTTGTATGTGTTGCCAAAAACGAGACAGAGCGGGGATACCAAGACACCGATCCAACCAATAGGGAGCGAAATCGTCAGGGCTCGAACCACGAACTTTTTGCGTCGGAAGCCGATGTTCTACCCGCGAACCACCGCGCCCCTAGGCTAGGCGAGATAAGAGTCTGAGAATATAAAAACAGTCTGCTCCGGATCAGGCCGGACGCAGCACAACAGATCGGGTCGATGTGGGGATAGTGAGAGTGAGCTTATACCAGACAGCCTGACCATGACGCTACACGACCTGGGCTCGAAGGACTTTGTTTGGCGGACAACAGAAGTAGAAAGAATAGCATAGTAAATGCATGTGGGCATAGGGTAACTGAGGATGACTTGGACAGAGTTCGGAGGAAGAGACACAATAGAGCGGGGTGTTGTGGGATTGTTAGACGCACAGAAAAGGGAAAGGTCACTGCCTACCAAAAGGTAGAATCATTCTGGAGGCAGGAGGATCAAAGGCCCACCCTAAAGCAGCAAGAGGTGACGCCACTTTGTAAAATACCAGAACAGAGGGCGGAGTCATGAACTGCGGCGTGTACTCCGAGCCAATGATCCGCCTAGACTTCTATGCTCAGGGCCAGTTCAGAGCGCCAGTGTTTCTGGGTTATGTACCAACACCGAGCGCTGAGGGGGAAGCACTGAACAATTGATATGAACAAGTCAATATACACAATTTTAATAGGCGATCTTAGTGTCAGAATGGGTTATAAATAAAGAAGACAAACCCTAAAAGTACAGGATACGGTGTATATAGGGCTTTTTGTATAGGCAAAGAGAAATAGGAGAAAACAGTACATTTAAATATGGCAGAAAAACAAAAAAATAGACATTGCTAGCACACGTTTTCAGGAAACTGAGGAAAGAGACTGGGCATAGGTAATCCCATATTATGGATTCACTAAAAAGGGGTTCGACGGACCCCAGAGTGTGTTACAGTGAGGAGATATTAACACATTGTTGTGTGGTAGTGTGTTAAAGTGAAGAGATATTGGCACATCAATGTATGGTAGTGTGTTAAAGGGCAGAGCTATTGTCAGATTGTTGTATGGTATCAAAGGAAACAATGGGCAGCGTTCAAAACTATAATAACATTTGGCAAGACTTATAAAGAGTAAGGGAACTGAACAGGATTAAACCATTAACTATCGAATTACAAAAACACAAAGCATATGAGGTAATATTTTTTTCAATTCAACACGCAAAATCGCTTTGAAAGGAGAGATAGTTGTGAAAACTTACTTAGCATTGTGAAGTAAGAAGCACACAATTTAAATAATGTTAACAATTCTACTTTAAATGAAAAACCAGAGGCAGGTAGGACGGAAAGAAAACCGATGAAGAAAAAAAAAGGATCTAAAAAATAAGGTGTCAAAAGCAGATCGTGGAAAAGAAAATGTGGGGAAGTGCGAAGAGCGAAAATGCACGAGGAGCTCGGAGCCAGAATGGAGAGAAAATATCATGTAGAAAAAGTATGAACAAGTGGAATGTGCCAAAATAAGCACTGAAAGGAAACCCCAAGAAAGTAGTAGGCGAGCTGGAGACAAAAAACAGCACAACAGCCATAAATAAACAAGCCATATTAACACAACTGTGTGGGCACAAACAGCTTGACGCCTCAAACTCAGGTTAGAATAATTCACCTGGCCAGCCATACCCCGGGAAAGTTTACCTGTGTTCATAATCAAAGAAATACAAGTGGCCCTTAGGGAATGGAAAGCATCAATGCATCTGGAAATGATCAATTAACAAACCATACATAGGCGGAAAGGAATCACTGCAGCAAATTAATGTATTATTCAACATAATGAAATCAGTGGAAAGAGGCCAATTAATATAGAATATTAAAAGAACAAGAAAAAAGTTACATAACCGATGATTATAGATCATTGTTTATCAATCGTCTATCCCACACAGATAAGTTGTTTACGAGAGTCCTGTAGAAAATAAAAGGCTAGAGAGAACTACAGACGGATTAGTACTAACCCAGAGAGCAGGCGGGGTCCAGCAAGGTTTAAACACCACAGACCCCCATCTAATCAACAAGACTATCGAATTTATCCAACCTCTGTGCATTGCTTTGATAGACAGTGAACAAGCTTTTGATTCTATAGAACAGGAAGCAATCTCACAGACACATTAACAAAACAGGTTTATAGGAACAAGACAGAGGATATTGATGGCACAAATTACAGATCTAAGATTCACAATTGAATTCACAGGAAAAAACAAACAACAACATCACAGTAAAGCGTGGAAAAACAGATGAACTCGAAACACGGCGAAAGTAACAAAATTATAAAAAAAAACCGTCTGGAGATTCATAGAGGAATTTAAGTCGAACTCCCTCACAACAACAATAAAGCTTAATGAAGACAAAAATTAATGTTTGTACGTACGCACTGAATTGAGGGACAAAACTGAAAACAAAAACAACAACAACAAACAAACAAACAAAAACAAAACAAATCAAAAACAACAACAACAAACAAACAAACAAAAACAAAACAAATAAGAACTGGAAAAAAAAGGGGGTGGGGTGTGCTGCCAGCTCTTGAAATTATTATATTAATATTTACCTACAAAATTTTTTAAAGAAATGCCACTATGTTTTAAAAAGAGAGGTCTTCAACTCTTGCATAGCCCAAACAGTGAAAAACGGTTGCGAAACATGGACGGTCACAAAAAAAAACAAAAACAAAACAAAAACAAAAAAACACACACACACACACACAAATAAAATAAATAAAAGTCACCCATTAACTAAAAGAGCAAAGAGGAGAAAAATACTCGGCGTAAGTTCCGTTGAGAAAACAAAACAAGATAGTACATGTAATTATAAATCAAATAAAAACAAAACAAAGTGGCGTTGGGTAGGGCAGTTAGCACGTTTGATGTAGGCTTACAACATAATGGACAACAGAATGGCAAGTATAAACTAACCACAAAGCGAGGCACAATGAAGACCAAAATAGAGACAGAAAGAGCACATCGCCAAGTCAGAATAATGGCAGGAAAAATCAGACTGGAATGGTGGGGGGTCTTGTGGAGATGTGGGGACTCACTAGAGAGACTACGGGGAGAGAGGGATAGAGAGAGATAGAGAGAGAGACAAAGAGAGAGAAAGAGAGAGAGAGAGAGAGAGAGAGAGAGAGAGAGTTTTGCCATGTCAAGTAGGTCTTATATTGTAAAATCTATTCATTGGTGCCATTTAAATGCACTATCAATCATCATGACCCAGGCACGGATTAGGACGAAAAAATAATAAAACTTTCAATTAAATTACTGAAATTGAACAAGGTAGAGATAAACAGATGGACATATGTATGAGAGAGAGGGAAAGAGAGAGAGAGAGAGAGAGAGAGAGAGAGAGAGAGAAAGAGAGAGAGAGACAGAGAGAGAGAGAGAGAGAGAGGGGGAGATAGAGAGAATGAGAGAGAAAGAGAGAGAGACAGAGAGAGAGAGAGAGAGAGAGAGAGAGAGAGAGAGAGAGAGAGAGAGAGAGAGAGAGAGAGACTAAGAAGCTCTTCTTAAAAGAAAACTTTGAAAATCACATCACTAATGTAAACATTGCTCTCTAGAACTGGAGAATAAAGATCTCTATTATTTTTCTTCCGGAAAGTATCAAAAGTCCTAGGCCCCAAAGCAAAACAGCAGCTACTGACTGAGCGAGTTGACATGATCCCTAAAGAGATATCTTCTAGAATTGTTCATCTAGACTCAGATCGATTGAAGATCTATATTCTAGAGGCTTATATGATTTTTTATTAGATCTAGATTCTAGATCTGGACCCCAATTAAAGCCTGCAGATCCAGGACCTGTCAAGTAAGCACTGTTATTGGTGGGTAGGTTTAGGAGGTTGGGTGCTCATCGAGCAATAGACGAACCCAACGGACATTATGATAATTTACAGAGGCCTTTCATATAGATCTAGATCTAGTTATTTTGGTTTACCGATGTTTTACACTGATTCACAAATGGACTACTTTTTCAGAGTGTCTATAGATCTAGATCTACCTATATCTATAGATTTATTGTTTCTGACTCTACACGTTTCTAGCCCAAATTTTGAGATGTAGCCTACTATGTGACTATATATTGTATAATTATGAGTGTTTATGTTCATGTGAAATCTTTGGTGGGACCGTCGAATGACGTGAGATTATATAAAAAGTAAGGTTTTATGTTTCGTGGGCAAAACAAAGATTCTTTAGTGTGTTAAATCAAATAATTGCTGTACGCAGCGTAATATTCATTTATTTTGGACAGAAACAATATTGCGTATCCAGCCTCAGTCTTACTTCTCCTAGCTTGTAGACTTCCATGTCGATTACTTAACAGTAATCATAAAGATCAAGACCTGCTAAATTGATCGGTGCAGAGATCCCAGCTGAAACTCATACCTCGGACCTGATGATGTCCAATCAAGAGCATTGCCCACAGACTTTTGAGATATTTCAGTTATAATAAGAAACAGTTTTCATGAAAAGAAATCTCGTCCACCCCTTTCTAGACACTCTTGTTTTGGAGGGCTGAGGGTTTCTCAAGGCCTCCTAAAGAAGAGCAGGTTTTGTCCTAGATGTCAATGTATTCTATATACTGACAGCAATCAGATTCACTCAACAGCAACACTTGTTTATCAAGTGACAGCATTGGCATAACTCATCATCTATCCCCATAGAAGTTTAGACTATTTTTTTCAAATATTTTTTCTATATCTATCTTTAAGAAAGAGATATAGAAAAAAATAGACAACTTTTAAAATGAATTTTAATGTATAATTTGAGAAACGTGTTTTCTAAAGTTAGTAAGGTGGTTTATATACTTAAATTTGAATGCTCAAAGCTACTCTCACCTTGCTTTGCTGCCAGAGATCTGCAGAAATATTTTGATTTTGTTCACAGGTTCAACAGACAAGATGGCAACAAATTACCCTGAAGAAAGGAGCAACGAGGCTGAAAAAACATTTGATCAAATTGTGATTGCGCCTCACAAGCTGAAGTACATCAACACTAACCACAAAAAGGCATGCACAGAATGCTTACATTTATTACAGATATTAATCATTCAATGATGTGTTAGTCTTAGAGTGCATCATATCTGTTTTTTCAATTTAAATATTTAAACAAATCGTCAAATGATTGTTGGTTCAATAGTTCTACACAAAACTGGCTGTGGAACATGAACAGAGGAAGACACGCCTCTGTCTCAAGTCTATTGAACCTGTCATTCTTCTCCTTGTCTATGCGAGTCTTTGCTATTTGCACTAGCCCTCAATGTCTCGAATCACACTTTCAATTTGTTTCTAGTCATGAAATAATGTATTGTCTAAATTGTACTTTCTGGTATGAAATATTACAGTGTTATCATAGTCTCACCAAAAATGTTTGTATATTATGCTTAGTTTTAGGAATTCTTTGTAAATTATGTTTAAGACTTGATTTCATTGATATTGGTACATTGCAAAATTATCAACTCTGTTCACAGTGCTGCCTCAAATCATCCGAGTAAATAAAAAAATAAAAACTGTTATCCGCAGGTCAGTGCCAAGATGTACGACTACAAATGTGACATCAAGCTCAGAGTCTGCACGTCCAACTTTAAAGCTCACAAAGAGGTGGGTGACCCGGTCTAGTGTGTCTGCTGTACAGCTAAGGGTGTGGAGTAGTGTGGCTGGAGATGATTTGGTCTTTGTCAGTAGAAAGGGGTTGTCTGAGATTGAAATGTTGGTATCACTGCTGGCTTTGGATGGCAGCACATACACATTTTCAGATGTCAGTTCTGGGACCAGTCGCAGAGTGGGATCACTTGTAAATAACTTTAGAACTTCAAAGTTGAAGAGAATTGTAACTTTTAAATACAGTCTTCAACAGTCCTTAAAATTATCTCAATCTGCAATAGTTAAAGCAGCACCAAAGGATTAATCGGGGCTAGTCAGTGAATCCTTGTTGTTCATAAGGTGAGGAATATTTTTGGCTATCATTTATCGGGGGCGAGGGGCTAGAGCACTCAGCATTCAATCAGGACGACTGAGTTCAATCTCAGATCAGGCTGTCAGTTCTGCGTTGCACCCTGTTATCTGATGATCAACATCTGTTGGGCTTCAGGAAATGTAAATGGTCAGTTGAATATCTTCTGTGACTGGCAGTGATGTATGTGATATACTTTCACTCTACCTGATAAAAATTGATATACCAAAAAAAAACAACCCAATACAGCATTCTGATAATATGTGTCAATTGTTGTGCTGTAGTGAAATGGGGTAAAAGAAAATCTCTTCCTTAGCACATTAACCTTTTCTTGAGGCGGCACTCGTCAAGTTTTATCAGGTGCTAGCGACTTTAGTGCCCCACGTGTGATATACTATCATAGACTGTTTGTCTATCCTGTCAGGTCCTGTCGGAGGCCAGCGACTACTTCTCGGCGATGTTCAGCCTGGACATGCTCGAGCGAGAACAGGAAGTGGTCGAGCTGCTGGGTATTTCCCCCGACGGCTTCGCGCTGCTCCTCGACTACTTCTACCATGGTCATGTGACCCTAGAGCCCGACACAATCGAAGACGTCATCGAAGCGGCCAGGTTTTTCCAGGTATTGTGTCAAACTGAACATAGCAACCAAGTTTTAAAAGTTTAGCTTTGTTGTTTAATTTGTATGTTTTCAAAGAGGTAGAAGAGCAGGGATTTGAACCCTAGACCTATAAATCTGTTAATCCAGAGCACTAACAGAGCTACCTTTCCGCTGACCAGGTTGACTGGGTGGTGGCTGTGGCCTGTGACTACCTGGTAGAAGAGCAGGGATTTGAACCCTAGACCTATTGGTTGTTAATCCAGAGCACTAACAGAGCTACCTTTCCGATGTCCAGGTTGACTGGGTGGTGGCTGTGGCCTGTGACTACTTGGTAGAAGAACAGGGATTTGAACCCTAGACCTATTGGCTGTTAATCCAGAGCACTAACAGAGCTACCTTTCCCCTGTTCAGGTTGACTGGGTGGTGGTTGTGGCCTGTGACTACCTGGTGCACCAGCTCAGCATCGACAACTACCAGACGGTGCTGATGCTGGCAGACAAGTATCTCCTGGGCGATCTCCGCGGCAACATCTTCCGCTTCCTGGGCGGGAACATTGGTCGGCTGGCCCGCGAGCGAAACTTCTACCTCAACTTTGACCTCGAGCTGCTCACCAAGTTCCTCAGCGAGGACATCTACATCGAGGCAGCGGAGGAGTTTGTCCTTGACCTTGTCACAAGGTCAGCTCAGTTGCATTAATTTTGTTGTTGTTGTTGTTGTTGCTGTTGTTGTTGTTGTTGGGTAAAATTGTGACCTTATCACAAAGTCAGCTCAGTTGCATTTTTTTGCTGTTGTTTTTTGGGGGTAAAATTGTGACCTTTTCTTATAGTCAGTCTTTATTGTCTTGTTGGTATGTTTTTGTTTTGTTGCTTTTTTGTTGTTTTTTTTTAGGGGGGGGGGACAGTGTGTTAATAGTTTGATCTCGTCACAGAGTCATTTTTCCTTGCTCCTTTTCCAAAATATTGTGATAATTTTACTAAGTCGTTTTTTGTTGTTGTTTGGTATTGTGAAGCTCTTACAAAGTTAGTTGCTGGTTTTTGTTGTTTATGATTGTTTTGTTTTGATTTTTTTTTGGTTTTTCTGAGGGTCTATTAAAATTGTTATTTTTTTTTAGTTTTCTTTTCTATTTTCCAGAATTTTTCTAGTAGAGAAAATTTAATCATTCAAAATTGATTTGAATAAAATGATTTTATTTTGTAGAACGGGTGAAAGGCTTTCTCTCTCTCTCTCTCTCTCTCTCTCTCTCTCTCTCTCTCTCTCTCTCTCTCTCTCTCTCTCTCTCTCTCTCTCTCTCTCTCTCAGACTGCACGGCTGTACACGACAAAGAAAACTTTTTTAAAGCTACCGGTTCATTCTATCTTCTTTAAAGGTGTTGCCACTTTACGCACTTACTGTCATGTTGAAAAAGCTCTGTGGATAAGCTATAAAGGTATAACTGGGCACGAAATATCAATACAGTGATGGAGAAATACAATAGAAAAGCATGCGCTTGGTAAAATATGGACAGTTAAGAAATCTATGTCTGAGTGGGTGGAATTCCCCCCAAAAACCCTAAAAATTTTGTTGATTTACTTTAGAAATTTAGATATTCCAGAGCACAATGTTATCCAATGTCCAAGGAGCAATTTTCTAAAGCATCCTTTCTGTTCTCCCTGAACGCCTCTACAAACTGACCACCTGTTGACCACCTGTTGACCACCGTGTCCAGCTGGGTGGCGGCCAAGCCTGACGAGCGCAAGGACTTCCTGCTGCCCCTACTGCGCCTGGTTCGATTCCCGCTGATGGAGGCCGAGTCCCTGGACAAAGTCTCGGCCCGGCTGGACCTCGCGTGCTGGCCCGAGCTGGCCGACCTGGTGGAGGAGGCGAAGATCTACAGCAACAACATCCCGGCCCAGAGCCTGTTCACAGGTGGTGCACTCTGCTCTGTCAGACAAAACTTAAACTCTAGTCAGGTGTTAGGGGCGAAGATCTACAGCAACAACATCCCGGCCCAGAGCCTGTTCACAGGTGGTGCACTCTGCTCTGTCAGACAAAACTTAAACTCTAGTCAGGTGTTAGGGGCGAAGATCTACAGCAACAACATCCCGGCCCAGAGCCTGTTCACAGGTTGTGCGCTCTGCTCTGTCAGACAAAACTTAAACTCTAGTCGTGTGCAACAACATCCCGGCCCAGAGCCTGTTCACAGGTTGTGCGCTCTGCTCTGTCAGACAAAACTTAAACTCTAGTCAGGTGTTAGGGGGAAAGATCTACAGCAACAACATCCCGGCCCAGAGCCTGTTCACAGGTTGTGCGCTCTGCTCTGTCAGAGAAAACTTAAACTCTAGTCAGGTGTTAGGGGGAAAGATCTACAGCAACAACATCCCGGCCCAGAGCCTGTTCACAGGTTGTGCACGCTGCTCTGTCAGAGAACACTTAAACTCTAGTCAGGTGTTAAGGGGAAATAATGACCCTGAGCAATCGTCTAATTTGAGTTTAAAGTAATACCTGCAATGGAATTTCTAAAATAATATTGCATGTATTCCTCCTTTAAAATTGTATTTATAACTTAAAAAAATATATTGATTATTTAAAAGAATGATCAAAAAACCAATACACAGACAAGGGTACACAACTAATCATGCGTTAAGGGTTAATATTGCTTTCCAAACACCCTGACTATAATCATAACATATATTTTGTGTTTTTCATTTTCCCTATTATCACTAAAACAATGTCTCCGCCCAGATTCTGTTCGGAGGTGATGTTGATTTGTGAAGTATATGTTAGCAGGACTGGTCTTGAAAACACTCTTCTACAAAAGTAATATAATGCGGCCTTTGCTTGCCTGTGTGAATTGGTTAGTTACCTCGATAATTTCTGTCATGTGTCTCAGATCTATCAGTCAATACAAGATAAGATAAGAAAAGATAAACCTGTATTCATCCACAAGGTACACTTTGATAACGCTAATGTTGCCCCATGCTTGTTGCCCCCCCCAGACCAGAGGTTCAGTGCTCGCGGCGCGCGCCCGACGGTCGTCATGTTCTCCTTCGGCGCTGAGGAGGTCTCGGTGACCTACCAGGACTGTGTCGACCCCAGGCTGCGCTGCCAGGAGGAGCTGCGAGGCTCGGCCGAGTTTCTCTGCACCGAACTCGAGTCGGCCTCGGTGTCTCGGCTGGGCAACTTCCTGTACCGCTCGGGGGGCTACGACGCGACAGTCTGCAGCAGTCGGGAGACGAGTCGCTACGACCCTCGCTACAGGACGTGGACGTGCCTGGCCGAGCTGAACCAGGCCCGCGTGTCCCACGCCATGTGCGCCGCGCACGACCTCGCCTTCGTCCTGGGCGGCATCAACCACACCGTCGGCGAGTCCGGGGACGAGGATTCGATCCTCTGCTCTATGGAGGTGTACAGCGTGCGCGACAACGCCTGGCGTGAGATGGACGCGCTGCTGCCCGGGGGGTCGGGCTCCTACAACCAGGCGGCCGCGTGCGCGGGCACGAGTCTGTACCTCAGTGGGGGGATCAGCTCCGACCCGTTTGACTCGGTCCCGATGGCCGGCGTGTGGAGCTTCAGCCTGGACAGAGACGTCGGCGGGGCTGGGCTGGTGGGAGGGGGCACCTGGCACGCGTGTCGCGACATGCTCTACGCCAGGCAGGGCCACTCCATGACGGCTGTCATGTCCAAGCTCTACGTGTTCGGGGGCTACACGGCGCTCGCCAACAACGGGCCTTTCCGCGACTGTCTGGCCTCGGAGGTCTACGATATAGAGACCAACCAGTGGACGGAGCTGAGGCCCACGCCAGAGACGTTCGGTCACGTTATGAGGAGTGTGGCCTACTTCGCAGGCAAGATTTTCATGTTCGGAAATGGATGTCTGCACACCTATCACGTCGACGAGGACAGAATGGAGTACGGGGATTATTACGGTTTTAACATCCACAAAATTGCAATCTTGGATGTGGCCTACCCTTTATGATGATTGTCTTGTCATTTTAAAAGAATATTTATATTTTTGTTTATTTTAGGGTTGTTCTGTGATCTTTAAGAATGTAATTTACATATTTATTATCAGAAAGTGAACATCTCAAATTTTCCTTTTTATTTTGAAGACATTTTATAATTCTTTTTATACTGCTTAGTAAAAGCACATTTCAATATACATTTATTTCAAGATATATATATATATACATATATGTTTTATTCTACAACTTCATACATTCTCCTAAGATGATTCTCTCTGTAAGCAAACCAAACAGCTGAAAATTATATTTTCGAGGACTTCAAGACTTTGAATTTGTAAATACTTGTTGCAATAAAATATGATTAAAAGTTTCGAAAACAAAATTCCTCAGTCATATAATCAACTGTCCTATTGTTGTCAATGAAATCTCAGCTCACTTTCTCTACACGGGTCAGGATTTTTGTGTGCATGGAAGAAGAAAACTTTCAGGTACTTTAATAATTGATTTGTTGAAACTCTCTGAATCAAATTTTGTTCACATAAAGAATATGTAGACTTAAAGTCTCATATGTGAAGCATACATCATGAATCGTACACAGAAATGTGATAATGAATCTACATACAGGATTTCGATTATTAAATTTTCTTTCAGTTAGGACCAACCATGGACCATTCATGATCAACTTTTATATCGCACTAAAACACATTGCCAAACAATACGAAGGACATACAAGATTTCCACAATATATTTATGACTTCCTATCATGCTGTGTATTAATTTGATATGCTTTTTGTTTATGACCGTTTGTTTTTTAAATTAGGAGATATCAGGTGTTTGTCAAAATGCAATAAGTAGGTTTTGTTAACCCTTTTGGCACAGGTCTGTTTTTGGGCTGTGGTGTCCCTCTGCCTCGGGTTACTTCAAATAGGATTAAAGGGGAATTAGAGTACAATGTATAGATCAAAAGCTGTTTTATCGTTAGAAATGATTAACCTTGCATGGTTGGATCTGTCACCAGAATATAAAATATGATAAAAGTTGCCTTATACAAATGACTACTTTATGTGAGCACTCCTGTATGATAACGCTAGGTTTAGTAGGTATATTCCATACGGAAGTGTCGTGGATAGTGAGTACTTCAGACTTTCATGATAACTTGCACTTGACTTGGGCTACTTTGGGCTGTGTGTTGACATTTTTGCTATGTAAGTGTCGGAGTACTGAATGTATCAAAGCTGAGCTTGGTTGACAAAATTAACTTCATAACTTTTGACACTCTTGTCCCGGATGTCACATAATTGTTTGTGCTGTGAATTTGTTGCGATATGTTTAAACCGTTTGGCTCCACACTTCTTTCTTTCACTCAACACTAGATGTAAAGCTGCACCCTCTGTCGCTTTGTTGCCTTCAGATCTGCTTGCCGCACTCCGCGCCAAGTTGTTCCTTTAAAATGAGGAATGGATTAAATACACATGTACTATTAATGTTTGTTATGTTACAACTTATTATATTAGCTTCACATGAATGCAGATCTGATTATCTTTTCTTTTAAACTTTGACTGACGATTATTGGGCAAGATCATTATTATTCTGCCATGTATGACTTTTTACCTGTGCTTGTTTCATTCCTTATATTGTGTTTGTCAAAGGATGCTGCATGCTAGTTTAAATTCAAAAATCTTTTTTATAATGGAATTGGGAAATTTCTCGCACCTCAGTGCCAGAGTTGTTGAGTATATATCAACACAGCTGGTCTAAACAGATTTTTAACAAAGGCTTGACATTTATAGGTTGCTCATAATTATCCTTATTTTGAATGCATTGACGTCTCTGACAGAGCATAAACTAAAATTCATGTGTTAATGTCATACACGTTTGCGAAAACAAACTTTAGTAACTGACCTATCTTTGCAGTTTAGTTGGTTCAAAATTTCAGGATGTGTAATTTAGAACCAACATGTCAGCTTTGAAAAGTTATATTTTTTCCCATAGTGGTTTTAGTATATTTTCTATTTAATATAGAAAATAGGGCGCCCAGTTATTTTTTTTCCTCGACTCAATCCAAAATTTCTAGAGATTAATTTAGTGAAAGATTTTCACCAGAATATGTTTTGTCTTTGATGTATGAACAAAAAATGATGAGAATGATTGAATAATAAAAACTGCTGTAGAAATATACAAGTAGTTTTGGGCTCCTCCCCTTAGCGGCTATGGAAGGGTTTTTAGTTTTGACGTATATCATCTTAACTCAAAATAAATGAATTGAAGTGATTAGATTCAAACAATTAAAAAAAAAAACGCGTCTGTTTTTGCACTTGTTTCACTGCTTTAAAATCCATTAAAACTGGATGTTTTTGTTTTGTTTTACCTGTTGTTTAATCCAACCTACTGGGAGGATCATTGTTTTGTTTTTTCCTTGAGCTTTGGGTGATTATACGAAATTTATGTATCTTATGCTTTGGTTGATTATTTTGTGCTTTTATATTCCGTGCTGTTGACACGCGTTCTTAGTTGTTACTCTTAAAGGTCTGCTTCTTATTACTAATTGCTTCTTTGATTTCACGTGTTACCCAAGGTTTGTATTTGAGATAAATCTTTATTGATGTGTGAGGCACAATTGAGTCTACACAAACATTAATATAACAGCAGACGGTGTCAGAAAGTTCATGTGTAGAATTAATTTTATATAAATACACAGAACATTATTTATGTTGCTGGTTTTGTTTGTTTTATTGAACAATTAAGATAAAAAACAACTTGAACAATTAAGATAAAAAACAACTACCAAAGTCTTTAGTTATGTTTTACCGCCTTTTGTAAAACAAACATATTTTTTCAGGTCTTTCATTGTACAATATTTATTTTTCTTTTGACAAAACTTTAAATTCTCCCACATTCTCTTAAATTCTACTTTTAAACCCATACATTTATTTGGTGGTTTCTCACTTTTAACTGTTCGCAGTCAGTCATAAATGACGTTTTGTTTTGTTGAGAAAGATCTGGAGCAATAAAATCAACATAAACCAAATCACTTTGTGTTTTTTTTCAATGTTTAGTTGGATGTGAGTTCTTCGCTGTGATTGAGTTTAGTAAATCTTACAATTGAACCCCGAGTCCTCAGCCTCGCGACCCCACGTTACTGGATCCCCAACCCAAACTTGGGGATTTTACTTACCCTGTGTACTCAAACTTGTAACACACACAAGCAAGTACAAAATGTGTCATACCAGTGCACCGGTAAGCTCTGTGTTTTTTGTTCCTGTGAGGTTCATTAGTTTGACTAACGTGCGCTGCCTACACCTACCTACACCAACCTACACCTACCTACGGATTGAAGGAGTCAAATAAGTTTTAATTCTTTTCAGTTAAAGAGTTTGTACCATTACGATCAAGAAAGAAGTACTGTACATCTCCATGCGAACCTTGCATGTGTAGACACTGGATGAAGCATTAAACTAAAGCTGTCCAACTGCAGTGCTGCGCCAGGCCAGACTAGACAGGCTCTGTGAGGGTGGACCGTCCAGTTTGTGCGACCTTGGCCTTTACCTGGACTTTCTGGTAAAAAAAGTCGCTACATCCATCATGTTAAGGTGCTCGTAGTTGTGCATGGATAGCTGGTGAAACGAATGGACTATTGCAATCTTTACTGACAAAAACTTAACAACCTTATGATGAGAGAGTTGTCTCATTGTCTGTGCAGTGTTCTTCTTCATGGCATTAAGTTGGCAAGGCGTTATAGTTGTTTTTTTGTTTTTTTTTTCATTTTTGCATCGACTAAGAATCTTTTTCATCCATTGCTGTTTCATTTTCTTTTCACGCTTTGGAATGTCCTTGTTGGCGTGAAGTACACTTTCTTTAAATACATCCCACTTTAAATTGATTTTATTTGGTGTGTCCTCTTGTTTAAATTGCTCTTGTGATTCAGTCAATAGTGCCTCGTATCTGTTGGCCACGGCAACTCTGTAATTCTCTTGAATTGTTTGGGATGATTTCATTTGGATAATGTCTAGGTCTGGAGTATACTTTTGTGTTTTGATCTTATTTAATTTCATTTTTATTTTTGAGGGTGGGAACGTCTTTCCCAAGTGCATGAAGTCTGTGATGGTGGAGAGTGCTGATGATCCAACTGTGAGGACAAAGGACTTTAAGGCAGAGCAGCAAAGTGTATGGCACACATGGGGCGCATCGAAGACGTTTAAGTATTGCAAATAGAAAAAAAAAGAATACTGATTTTTTTTCCTCAAATTTAAATAATATTAATAATTAATTATGTATACATTAATTATTGTATACAGATTTTATAGTTTCAAGCTAAAACAAAGTGCAATTAAAAAATTAAACTACTTTGAATAATTTCCTGCAACATTATCCTGTAATTATCTTCTCAAATAAACACAAGACAACACGTTTAGCTTAGTGCGTAGTAATGTTTATTACATCATCATAGATAAAAATAATTATGTCCCATTTTATCATGAGCAATTTAGTACAAAAAGAAATAGATAATGCGACAGTATTATCACGTAGTTCAGACTGTTTTTGATGCGAAGTAACGGAGAAACAATGGCATGATACAGTACATGTATATAACAGAGTCTGGTAGATCGATTTTCCTTAAGTCGTCTCTACAGTAGTGAAAAGAAGGTAAGAATTGGGGTCTCTCTGGGTTAGTAGAATACTTATGTACAAAGTGAAACTTACTGTACACGGCTTATAGAGATAAGTAGGGCTGGATACAATGTGGAAAACTAAACATGGGGTAAATACAAACATCAGCCGACTATTAACTTATTTGTGCGGTCTGCGCAGGGCTGTAAGTAAACTGCAAACTCTGTTAACTGGCAGTACAATCACAATCATCGCATAACGATTGTGTAAGTAGAGTTGTAGCCAAGCTAGGTTTATAGTCATGATTTCGATTAACAGGAAGTTGTTTTTTTTAACTCTGTTTTTATCAATGTTATAACGATAATCAGAAAAAAATTTGACCATATAATTAAATTAAGAATACTGATGAGGAAAGCCAAAGCAATGGTAAAACAAGAGTAAGATGGCCGCCGCAGTCATGGTACCATTTTTTTAATTTCAGTGTAAGTCACTGAGTGTAGCAACATGCGCGTCTTTTACAGAGGGGAAGTCTACAAAGGTGTCCCACGAAACTTATGGCTCTTGAACTCAGCTAATGAAAATAATATGACTTTTTCTCCAGTAAGCTTGTTCCAAGCTTTTTTTTCAATGAAAACTATGCTCCCGATATAAAGATGTATTCCCTCTCTAAATACTTGAGATACTTCTTTATTTGAGGAGAAAGTATGTAGATACATGGATAGAAAGAAAAATATAGATAGCAAATGTATACATGTAATGATAGGTAAATAGACATTACACACGTGTAGATATATAAACATTAGATAAATAGATAGATAGATAGATAGGTAGAATGTGAGATAAATAGAAACATAACTAAATCAATGAAAATGTAAACAAACAAGAGTAAATCTCATAAAGTTCTACTGTTGCAGTCCATCAAACCTTTCAGTCTATAAATAACAATTGTCTGTTGCTAACAAAAAAAAAAAAAGAAGAAAGAATACAATAAGAAAAGAACTAAACAGATAATTACATAACAACCCAAAGCAGTAATCAACTAAGTAATTAATTAAAGGACTAAGTAATTAAACAACTTACCCTAACTAAATTACTCAAAGAATAAGCTAATGCAGGCCTATGTATAAAATGGGAAACTGAAGCCCCGCCCATCCTAGCCCCGCCCCCCCATCAAAACTGCGTGTTCTCCTTGAGCTCCACAGCTTGGCCGGGCGGGGCCGGGTAGTCCTTGTCGAAGCCCGCGTTGCTGCGGCCGCCGCTGTCAGGGCGGGGCTTGTGGCCCATGAACAGCTGCTCCATCTCCTCCAGGGTCTTGTTCTTCGTCTCCGGCACGAAGATGATGGTGAACAGCATGCCCGTCACACACACGCCACAGAACAGCCAGAACGCGCCTGGGGGAGTCGAAATGGTAGGTATAGATATTTAGTAGTAGTAGTAGTAGTAGTAGTAGTAGTAGTAGTAGTAGTAGTAG